>JAJOOE010003602.1:0-23235 GCA_036250405.1 Solanum raphanifolium
CTACGCTAATGGGACAGATAATGTATATTTATGTATGTGGATGGTTAAGAGGTAAACCTAAATCACAAAGAACAAATTTATAGGATTAGTATCACAATAAATTTGAAGGAGGTTGCTAATACCGGTGAAGAAGTTGTTGTATGTCATGATTGCGTGAGAAAGGATCAAGCATCTCTTGGTATCTTTCTTGCCTGAGACCTTCCCATTCTTTCCGTGGACGAGAAATATAACTTATCCAGTCTTCATTGTCTTGCTGATAGTTAGACTGCAGTTCATCCCATCCACTAGCTGTGAGGGAATAATCACTTACTGAGCCACTGTAACTTTCAACTAGACACTGGTTGGTTGCTTCCTCCTCCCGGTTGCTTTGAGGATTTGTGCAATCACTAGTCCCTGGAAGCTGCTTGTTTTCACCTCTATGCTTAGGAGGCCTTCCTGAATCTACAAAATCCAACAAGTTGCTATGGCTAGCTTCGGAACTTGTGTTTCCCCAACTAGCTTTTTCAGGGATATCATCTAAGCTCTGTGCTTGACAAGTATAGCTCGGTAAGCTGGTTAGGTTCATGTCATGTTGATTTAATATACAAGAACCTTCTGATTTTTTCGCGCTACATGCCATCTCTTTCTGATTTTCGGACAAGTTAGTAACCTGTATGCTGGTTGCCATCTTTCTTGAGCTTAATTTCTTACATAATTCCTCATAATGATTCTCTTCACGCAGTTGATTGGATATACAAAAAGTTCCAACCTTTGGGATGTTATCTACCACCTCTTTCTGGTTGTTTCTTGGTTTATGATGACTCTCTTCTTTAGATGTGCAAGGGTCTCGAGCCTTTTCTCCTGATGCTGTACCAGGCTGCATTTCAGCTCTCTCCCTGATAAGCTCCTTATGTTGATCCCCTTCTCCCTGCTGATGTGATGAAAGTCTATTTCCAACTTGTATGCTAGGCGCCACGTTCCTGGGGCTTACTTGTTCGGGTACTTCCTCATGATGATTCTCTTCTTGTAGCTGATTGGATATAGCAATAATTCCAACTTTTGGTTTGTTATCTACGGCCTCTTTATGGGGGCTTCTTGGTTTATGATGATTCTCTTTTTTAGATATGCTAGGGTCTCGAGTATTATCTCCCAATGTTATAGAGGTACTTATTGAGTCGGCTAGTACACCAGGCTGCAGTCCTGCTCTCTCCTTCACATGCCCCTTAAGTGGATCCTCTTCTTTCTGCTGATGTAATGAAAATCCAGTTCCTACTTTCACGGAGTTACTACGAACTAGTTCTCTTTGGTGGCTTCTTAAGCTTTTAAAGTCCCGATAACTATTCTCTTTATGTTGTCGATTTGGTGTGGAAGGGAGGCTTCCGCTCTCATGGATGCTTTCTGCTACTTCTTTTGAGGTGTTTCTCGAGACAGCAAGACCATGCTGTCCTACTGTGTTGAACTTTTCCCTGAAATGAATTAACATTATGGTTTAATGCATTGTGCACTAAATAGAACTATACATCAGAACTTTGTTAAACAAAAGCATAGTTGAGTTCCTTTCAATTACACAACTAATGAGGAAAATGTGCTTTGGATCTTCTTCTTAATGTGTTTGGTATGAAGGAAAATAGTAGTATTAAATAAGTGATTTTCTGGTGTTTGATTAGTAAGAAGAAAATGTTGTCCAAAGGACATCTTGGCATAATCTAGACAAATACTTGACACCGAACCCGAATCCCCACCCTTTAACACGGACCCGAACCCCTATCCAGCCTGGAACCCATCCTTACCCCAACATTGACCCAAGAACCGACCCCTGCACCTAACCTTGACCCCGCCTCAGAACTTGATCCTCGGACTCACCCTAGTCTAACCCGAACAACCGACCCCAACCACTACTCAGGATCCGATGTTGACTAGAGAACTGAACCCCGGCCCACCCTGATCTCAAACCGAGACCGGAGACTCGACTCCGAGCCAAGACCCGCATTGACTCTAAGATGGGATCGGAATCAGGTCAAGTTCGAGTCATGGTCAGATATCAAGTCTCATGTCGAAGTCGGATATCGGGTCTATGTGGTTGAGGTTGAAAGAGCATTTTGGAAAGAAAATTCATTACTTTTTGGTAGGAAGTCAGTTTCCTTAAATTTGAGGAAAAATAAGTCCATTTGAAAAATATTTTAGTGAACCAAACATGAGAAAATTGGAAAACATTTCCCTTCAAGTGCAATAAAAAAGCCTGATACAGAGGTGTCAAGACTTGAAAATTAGAAATATTTCGTGGACTATTTTTACCTCATAAGCATCCCAAAACGAATCAACAACTAAAAGCTGTTGCATTAGCAACCACTATGTGATCTAATGGTTTCAAGAATGCTACTTAGCGAGAAGAACCTCTCGACTCAGGAGCACCTGAATCTATTCTTTTGGTGTCACCATTCCGTCTATGTTAAAGCATCCGTCCATTCCTCAATGAAAGGAAACACTACTCAGGGATCAAAAAAAGAAACTTGGTGCCTTTCCCCAAGAATTGGTCATTCAGCATTCACACATGGAAGGAAATACAATGAAAACAAAAGGATGTACTGCACCTGAGATGCATAATTGCAGAATGTTTCGATTTATTTGATTCAGACGCTGAGCACTTCACTGAATGGCCTCCTCTAACTTCTGCACCATGTCGTATGAGTCTAACTCGAAGCAAAGCCTAGTCAGGAAGTTGAATTATAAGGATCAATTAGTACCCACAAATACAAGTGTTCAGTTCTAACATTGTTAAATATGTGCAAATCCCTTAGAATTGATATATATACACACATCAAGAAACCTAAATGGTATCTGCTCTTCAATTCAATTAGATACTCTACATCATCTTCATTTTTTTTTTCAAATTTTGACTTGTCGATAAAATTCAATATTTCAGGTTGTTCTACAGTACAATATAGTTTAACCAAACAAGCAAAGCAAAATGTGTAAACAACAACAACAAACATACACTACAATACCGTCTATCCAAACATTGTTTCAACATCACAATATTAGAGGAGAAATGTACCTGAATCCTGCCTCTTTGTTGGAACTTGGAAACCGTCTTACGTTCCACAAGACCTTCGAGTTCCCTCTTCCTATCACGCTCCATTTGCAAGAGTAAATCACTGAATGCCTGGCGTCCCCTGATGAATCGAGGTGAACTCAAAACCGGTGAAAAATTACATCTCTGTCCTTCGGAATGATCCTTTATTGATGATGTCCTAACACGAGGCAACGATGATCCACCATTGACAGCAGCAACAACAACATTACCACCATTATCAAATTTGAGTTTCTCGATTATATCAGCAACTCCCAACCTCTCACTTTCTTTAACATCAGAATCAGAATCTTTACTTATATCTGTTTTATCATCTGATTCCCAATCACATTCACTTCTCATCATAATGGAACAAGATTCATCACACACAAATCCCAAATTCTCATAATTATTCACCAAATTCAAACTTTTCGATTCTGTTTCGAAATCTTTCCATTTTCTAACAAGAGAAGAAACACCCCCACCACAACTTTCTTGATTCTTGCCACCAAATTCTGTTTTTTTGCATAGGAATAAATCAACATTGTTTTGGGAATTTTCACAACAATCAGATGGAAAAGCTTTACAAGAATGCAAATGGGATTGAACCAAATTCTTGAAATTTTGTTTGAAAGAATTGGAATCTCTAGTACTAGTAGCACAACATCTATTATTAAGAACATAGCCAAATGGAGAAGAGGAGGCAATTTCTACTTGTGAAGAAGCCATTTTCTTTTCTTTTTTTAATTCTAATCCTCTCTTCTTCCCCACAAATCAACAATGTTTAGAAAAAAAAAAAAATCTATTCTAAATTAGAAAAAAAAAAGATGAAATCTTTGAACATGTCAAAATATCATTTTTTTCAACAAGCCAAAAGATTTAAGAGAAGAAGAGAGAAGAACAATGTTTCATAAAAATAGGCAAAATAACAGAAACAATAAAAATGGAACAAGATTTTAGGAGGGGCATTAACCGTTTAATTTAAAACAATGATCATCAATAATCAATAATCAATAATAATAACAAACTATTTTGCTTATCTATATTTTTGGTTTTTATCCAATGATTCAGTCAAAGTGTAGAAATTTGAAAGAAAAAAAAACACTTAAATTTTGGATGAATATTTAAGGTAGAGAGAATTGTTCTATTGGAGGGAATTTGAAACGTCAACTGATTAATTATATCTCAAACGCACGTTACGCCTTATATTTAAAACACCATATTTAATATTATGGGAGTGACACTGTTTGTCATACGCAAATTTCTCTATAATGTTATCGTTTGTCCAGTTACTTTACAAATTTGATCGTTATAATATATAGTACATAATTTTTTGATAAAGTAATAGCGATCGACACCCTTCAAATATACGTTGCTCAAGCACTATTGACTATATATCTACATATGAAAATGTTGAGCAAACAAACAAAAAATAGAAGCTTCCCATATAAAAATTGAAAGTACCTTTAAAGAGAGAAAAGAAGAAAAAGAAAGGACTATGACGTATTTGATGTGGATTGTGGTATTGTGAGATAAGAACTAACAACAATGTAAAACTCTTATATGATATATGACGTATTTAATTAGAAATTTTAGATTTAAATCTTAGAAAATTTTAAAAAATTATTTAGAGCATTGCCCTTCAAAAGTAAGTCTTATAATAAGTAAATTTGAATTTAATCGAATCTTAATAGAAATATGTTACAATATTGAGTGGATTTTGTTTTTTACAAAAAACAAAATAGGGACGTTATGAATTTATTGGGACCTTAAGTAACCATAAAGAGAAATTGTTGAAAGTACAGTTGTAGCATTAAGATGCAAAGGCCGGCTTGTGGGCTACTCGTTTTTAATCAATAAAATTTGAAATGATAAAGATATCACTGCAACAGTTTTTTTAAAAAAAATCATTGGATGTTAGATATTTGTGTTAGATTCTTGATTAATTTAAATTCAATCCACATAAAGCCTATTAGAGGGGAAAGTACTTATAATTAAAAAAATAATCCATATAGAAAATTTATAATCGAAACTTCTAATGAAAAACGAAGAAATCTTATCTATTCCATCACAATCCTGATAGATACGTATCATTATTAAAATCTAATTTCGTACGTGCTGCTAGTTGTTTGCCACGCTAAATTTGAATTGTTACTATCATTTATGTTCATTTATCAATTCCATATTTTAGGGGCTTCCACTTGTCTCTAACCCTTTACTAATTTAAGTAAAATATGTGTTTCGTCATTTCAAACACTATTCATAACATGATTGATGTGGACCAAAAAATTATTTCCATGTGTTATTCAAATGAATGTGTATATATATATATATGTGTGTGGTTTCACCTTATTATATCACTAAAATATTCATAGGTTAACATATACAAAAAGTTGAAAAAATCGTTTAACTTCTGTAAAATATCTCTTAAATGTCCAAAATATGTGCAAAAAATGGTGAGGCTTCACATACTTCTCTCTCAACTCCCTTCGGAGGATCCATAAAAAATTTGCAAAAAATCATCCGAAAGTCATATCACCAAATTTTTCATAGGCTAAAACACATGAAAATTTGAGAAAAATGTCTTATTCCTGTAAAAATGGCTCCTAAATGCCCAAAATGTATGAAAAAAATGATAATGCTTCATGTACTACTTCCCCTACTCCCTACAGAGAGTTCCGTAAAGATTTTGCAAAAAAAATCTTCTGAAAGCCATATCACCAAAAAATTTATGGGCTAACACACATGAAAAACTCACAATATCACCTAATTCATGTAAATGGATCTTAAATGCCCAATATAAATGCAAAAAATAGTGAGACTTCATGTATTACTACCCCCAACTCCCTATGGAGGGTTCCGTAAAGATTTTGCAAAAAAATAAAATCATCTGAAAGTCACATCACCAAAATATTCATGGACTAACACACGACAAATTGAGAAAATCGTCTAAGTTCTGTAAAATATCTCTTAAATGTCCAAAATATGTGCAAAAAATGGTGAGGCTTCACGTACTGCCTCCCCTACTCCCTACAACGGGTTCTATAAAGCTTTTGCAAAAAAAAAATCGAAAGTCATATCACCAAAATATTCATGGGCTAACATACACGAAAAACTCAGAATATCACCTAGTTCCTATAAAATGAATCCTAAATGTCCAAAATATGTGCAAAAAATAGTGAAACTTCATGTACTACTATCCCAACTCCCTGTGGAGGGTTCCGTAAAGATTTTGCAAAAAGGATCGTCCAAAAGCGATATTACCAAAAAATTTATGGGCTAACACACATGAAAAACTAAGAAAATTACCTAACCCCTGTAAAATGGCTCATAATGCCCAAAATATGTGCAACAACTAGTGAGGCTTCACGTACTTCTTCCCCAACTCCCTAAAGAGGGTTCTGTAAGAACTTTGCAGGAAACTTGTTCGAAAGTCATATCTCCAAAATACTTACGGGCTAACATACACAAAAAAACAGAAAAAATTGCCTAAAACCTATAAAATAACACCTAAATGCCCAAAAATTTTAATTTCATACTTATTATTTATTTTGCCTTATTCATACCAATTAAGCAATTTTCCAGATACAAAAATCACATATTTTAATCATCTCAAGTCACACTACATAAATTTTAACTCAACAATTTTATGGGTTTTATATATATGGCCCAAACCCGACCCTAGTAGAATCCGATAGTATTGAAAAAGGGGCAGTGGAATTTCCCAGCCTATACTCCTTCGCCTGCTGCTGACTGACCATTTCTTCCCGGAAGAAGAAGAAAAAGATGCCGTTGAGTGCAACAATGGTGGGAGCCCTTTTGGGATTGGGTACCCAGATGTACTCTAATGCCCTTCGAAAACTTCCTTACATGCGCCGTATTCTTCTATTCTCCCTTTTCTTTATTTTTATTCTTTTTAAAATACAGTTTTTTCTTTTTTGGGGGATTAGCTGCTGATTTTTTGGTTTTGATTGTGTAGATCCATGGGAACATTTGTTGGGTATGGGACTTGGTGTGGTGGCTGCCAATCAGATGGTGAAATGGGAAGCTAAGAGCAATGAAGATCTCGACAAATTGCTTGAGAAATCTAGGCTAGCTAATGAACGCCGTTACTTTGGTAAGTTTTCACATCAACCGAATTTCGATTGAACACCCTTTATTGCATTTCACTGTTTCTATCTATTAGTAATTATGCAATCACTTCGTAAAGACACAAGCTTTGAAATTGATAACCCTAGATGTGCTTAAATGAGGGTCTTTACTACTGATTAGTGCTAAATATGTTTTGACTTGGCATGAAATTTATGAAAATTTGAACGATTTTTGAATCTTGTGGTCTGCATTGAATGTAGCAAAATGCCCTTTTAGTCTTGTGGTCTTACATGTACCATGTAAAAAATTGGAGTACAAGAGTTGCAAAAAGGGAAAGACGCATTCTTTTAATGTAAGACGAACAAATTGAAACAGAGGTAGTAGTATTGCCCTTAAATTTTTTTGGAAGATATACATACAAGGCGGCGGATTTGAAAAAAGGGCTCTTGTTTGGGTTGGTCAATGTTATTGTGGGTAAAATAAATCTTTGTTCTTCTAGAGGACTTAGTCGGGCAACGGGAGGTCAGTGCAATTGATGGAGGAATATTTAGAAAATGTGGGAATCATTAGTGATTCCATGCCTTGAAATGTTTAGGGATGTCTCTAAAGTATTGAATAACCTGTTTAAAACTTTAGAAAAGTTGTCTTTAAGGATATTGACTATCATTGCAATTTGGGGTCCTTTCATGAAAAGATCCTATTTTTTCGTGTCTATCTTCTTATGTATTTATCTTAAAATATGGTGAAGAAGTTTATGATTTTGGTTGTGTTTCATTAGATTCTAGTTTTACTTTTGGGTTGCAAGTATATAGTTCTTGGTTATGGATCTTGTTCATTTTGATAAAGAATGGATCTTGTTGTTCATTAAAGCTTCCCAATTAATCATGTAATTTGCTAGTTTTACAAGGATAGTTGAGTTGACCTTAAAGATGAAGCATGTATTGTGAGATTTAACCGAAATCTAACAGTACCTGTACTAGTCTCAAATATCTGTTATGCATTTGGATTGGCTGCCCTAGTATTCCAGTACCATGTATAGTTTTCTACTTAGATGACTATTGCACCTTAAAAGGAAGTTAAGGAGCAAAGAAAAGATACTGGATAAAAGGTATACCAGAATTAGTTTTTGTTGTTTGGGTTAGGCACACGTCACTGGTTAGAATATTGCCATAGACCAAAGCTTTGTATTTAAGTGGAGAACAATAGAAGGGAGGGACCGTTATCCAGCGAGTTTCAAGCCATGCGCCTCCAGGGTTGGGGATTTATTGGTTATCAACAAAAAAAAGGTCCTTGCTTAGTTCAGCAATGAAGATGTTTACAGTTATCAACTGGGCCGTTATCTCTTTTGCTCCCTTGCTACTTCAACTGATTGACTTTCTGTCTTCCAGAAGCTCTTTTCGGGCAAAACTATTATTCCTATACTCATGGGAAAAGGGATGATCAATCTCGGTTGCATCTTTTTCACACTTCGCCACAAATTCCGCACCTGCATATTCTTTGAACCCAGTAACAAGCAGGTGGTTTCCTCTGGGATGTACCACCTTTAAACAGCTTTTGTCCCAAAACAGGTACTCTGTTACCACCATTGAAGTAAAACGAAAAGGCAATAAGTAGAGGAATAACAGAACCAAGAAAGATGAATTTAGAATTAGATGTGATTAAAATTCTCATGAAATATAGCTTCCATATGCTATTAACATTTCTTTTATACATGACATAATTTGGTTGTCAGTCTTGATTATGAAAAGAAAAGCTTTAAGAGTTGTACTTGATTATATTTTGTTTTCACCGACATGGGATGTGGTCTGTGTTAAATGGCCTTAGGTGTTGGTTGGTTTAAATGTGGTATCGGGTTTATATTAAACCAACCAACACCTAAGAAATGCGGTTGGTTTAAATGTCGATTTGGAATGAATTTTCATTGATTTTTGGGATTTAAGGTCCTTGTATTGTGGGTAAACTGATTTTGACAAAGGTTTTCCAAAATTTCTCATTTTAAACCGCGTTTCTAATGAGATTTTTTTGGGTTGTTGCATGTAATGGATGATGCAATTGGTATTCCCGTTTTAAATCATCAATAATCTTAAAGATATCCTTATACTTTGCAATATTCCCTTCAAATGCCTCCTTAGCTCTATCCATGGCTTTACCCTTACCGGCATTAACGTCAATACATGACTGATAAAGTCCTAAAAAAGATTTATAGAAATTAATGTTTTTTTTTTGATAACCGAGAAATCCGTCTGTGACCCGCCCTTTGGACCAATCACAGCCTTCTAAACTCGGTGGATAATGGGCCCGCCCCTCTACCCTTCTCCACTTAAATACCGGGCTTCGCTTTGCATGGTGTGGGGCTTGAACCTGCGACCTAAGCCACAAATCCTCCACCTTTTGCCACTTGAGCTAGGCCTTGGGGGCTTATAGAAATTAATGTTGATTTTACATTAGTGGAGACTTGACATGAAAGGAAAGCATATTAACAAATTTGAGAAATTCAAGAGTTCTGATTAGAATGTTATCAATCTCAAAATATTCTAAGAGGCCAATAAATATCACATGTATAAGGTAAAGATTTGGTGAGCTTGGAAAATTTCTGTGGAAGTACCTGACTCTTCTCTCTCATGTTCCAAAACAAATTCTTCCGAAGTATGTGTGAATTTGTTTGTTGGTCTCCTATAGAAAATTTAAATGATGCTTTCGATATTTCATGATTGGAGCTGCATGAGCTTTAGATTTGTTTTTTAGGTAAGAAATGACGTTTATTTGTGTTAGAATAGGATTGTGTATACCTATTCCTATTCTAACAATTTGGAAGAGATGTCATTGAAGGAAAATGTTTGGTGTCTAACTCTCCCTCCGTATTTATGTGGTGATGTTTGATTGGGCATTGAAAGCCAATCTATAGTTGTACCTGCAAAAGCAAGAACAAATTAGCACTGTTAATGTGTTCTTAATTTTTCATTCTATGGATATTGAACATTTTAGACACATGCCATAAGCCTTGTCAAAATTTTGGAAGTCCATTTTTTACTTTGTCAAAAGTAAAATAAAATGGATGGGAACATTTTGGTACACAGTGCATGAAAATGACATGTGAAATTTATATCTAAAATCATGGGAACCCTTTTAGAAACTACGTAAGTAGGAAGAGTAGAATCATGAGTTAAGGCAAGTTCAAATTCCAGCGAAAACACTAGGTGGTTTTTTTCCATCTATCCAAGCCCTGATGGACAAAATTGCTTGGTACCTATACTGGTGGAATTAGTCGAGGTGTGCGCAAACTGACTCACACACCATGGTTATAAAAAAAAGAAGAGTAAAAGCATAATACAATACCAAAGGCTCAACAAAACTGATGGAGAAAGTATCCTATTGACCCAATTTTCAACCATCAAATAGAATCAAGTTTGTGTCTGTATTGACCCGGAAGTTACTCTTCTGCGCTCTATTATTTTTGCTGGAATGACTTTCTTTTATGTTGTGTGTAGTCTATTTTAGTTTTTTTCAACTCTTGTATCTTAGTTGTCCTAATCTCACTGGAGCTTTTGTTGCAGATGAAGATGAAGATTAATACTATGGATGGTTTCCAGAGAGTATGTTGTGATAGCAGCTGCAATGAGTCAAATTGTTTGCTTAAGCAGTTTTTCCCCTTTTATAAGATTTGCAGTACATTAATCTTTTGTATCGGTGAAGAACACTTTGCAATAATCATATTTTGAAAGTCTTGCAAAATGTGTTTTACCTAATAATGAGATCATCCATAGTTTCCTACAGTCGGTCCTATGACTGTTTTGGATCATTTTATATGTTATGAACCTCAACTTTTTAACATTTAAAAAACAGAACTATGGTGTTTCCTTTACGTGCTCCTATGGCTAAATTTCGAGGTCTATCTCAAACAACCTCAACCTCTCTGTCCCCAAGGTAAGGGTAAGTTTTGTGTATACCCTATCCTTCCATGCTTTCGCTTTGTAGGATTACATCGAATATATTGTTTCTTTTTCAAAGAAACATGAGAAACCAACTTTCTATTATAACAATTATTTTTATAATAACATTTTATTGAAGTAGTCTGTTTTTTGTGGAACTGATATTTCATATTATATGATTTGTATAACAACATTTTGTTATAATAGTTAAAAAAATTTATCATAGAGTGATTTAATCGTGTATCACTTTGTCCCAAAAGTTCTTTTTTGCTAATGATCCCAATTTTGTAAAGTTTATTCCACCTTTTTAAACTTGTTGACTCTTTCTCATTTGAACTTTATACATGCTTGATTTTAAAAAATATAAAACAGTTTCAAAATCTTATAAATGAATTGTTGGGGGAACTCAGAGAAAAGAACCCCTCCAAAAGTAGACTATTTGCGGTGAACACATGGTATTCTTTAATAAATGGTATAAAAAATATACGTTATAAAAAATTTTCGTTAAGAGAATAATGGAAAGTGTAAAAGTAATTAATTTTAAATTGAGAAATCACATGTCTTTTTTTTCTTGGAACAAATCAACAACGACTGTCATATAAAATAAAACAGAACAATATATAAGCAACATTAATTCTAGAATTGGTGAATGTCTCTATTGGACATCACCACTAATAGGAAAGAATTAATCATGACAATAGTTACAACAGACATTGTAATCATGGTTTTTTTTCTTTTTTCATTTCCACAAGTTAAACATGAATTAATCTTTTCAAAATAATCATGATCATTTTTGACATAAAGCTACAACTACCATTTTCCTTTATAACCCCCCTCCCCCCCAAAAAAAAAGTGTAATACACAATAAACATGCAAGAAAGATATACTAGGAAACTAAAAAATTTGTTAAAAAAACAACTTCTTAACAATCCCATGAAAGTTGATCCATAGAATTAACATTGGTGTATAATCCACAAGGCACGAATGCAGAATCCATAAACTCAAAATCGAAGTTAGAGTTGTCGTTGAACGTTTTTTCCACCGTTTGATCATGGTCATTAACCACCTTGTAGACATCTTCTTGATCATCACAAAACTTAGTCTGAATAATTGGCAATTGTTGATCACCTTGTAATTGTACTACTTGCATTTCTTGATCTTCTTGTCCATTGATAGGATTTAAGGTTGTTGGTTCAAGTCCAGTTCCATTCCACATGCTATTCTCATTTATATAAGATGACACATGAATATTCGCCGCGCTTTCTATTAAAGAACAACTCGTGAAATCCAACATAGAATCTCGAGTAGTAACAAGATTTCTCTGATCACTTGTTTGAGACTGAAGCGTAGTAGTTACTGTATTATGATTTCTCTGCTCGCTCCACGCGAAAGTAGGGTTTTGGTATTCAATGTTAGGAACAATAGGAGTGTAATTGTATGTAATATTATCACAATAAGGGAAATTAGTTGATTTCAAATCCATTGAAATTATCTCTTTATTTGTTGAAGTATCAATAGTGAAAATTGAGGTGGAATCTTGATTATGATAAGTGTAATTGTTGGATTTTTTGGTTGAATTGTTGGATTTGTTCTTGAGAAGATTGTGAGTATTTGGATCTAATCCTTGAGCAATTAGTTTTTTCTTAATGCAAGAATTCCAAAAATTCTTCACTTCATTGTCTGTCCTACCTGGTAAATGTTTCGCTATTTGTGCCCATCTATTTCCCAATATTCTATGAACATCAATGATTGTTCTTTCTTCTTGTTCAGTAAATGAACCTCTTCTTAAATCTGGCCTCAAGTAATTTATCCATCTCAATCTACAACTTTTTCCACACCTTTGTAGCCCTGTAAATTGTTCGAAAATATAATTAAGTGAATAAGAACATCTTCGTACATATGTTTAACTTAAATGAAATAGTATGTATCAGATCGGATTATAAAGAGAGTCTGATCAATTCAACTCTCACCATCACACACTATAATAATAATAAAGGTCTAACGATGTCCTTTATAGGTCGGAAGCCTTTCAGCGAAATATGAGAGAGAGGCTGTAAATGCATTCCCTCCTTCTCAAAAAACACTCTTTGAGTATGTTGACCGAATGATTGACACTCACATTTCAAGTGATTTTGTCACTACAATTACTAGAAAATTATGGTGCTTGGCTCATGAAAAAACAATCAAACCGCACAACGAGAAGAGTATTGTATATATAATCAAGTAAATAAAAATGTGTACATACGTTCTCTCTCTAGCTATGCATGGTATAACAAGTTTGATTTTTTGAGATAAGACAATCGCACAATTCAACACAAAACTTGAACCATAAAACAAGAAGCCCTCCATTAAAGAAAAATATGAGAAATCAACAAAAATATGTATTATGTCATGTATATCAAACCTGCTAGTTTAGGAACAGAACTCCAACAGCCATGGCCTTGTGTGGTGATATGTCTCATGAGTTTTTCATCTTCTTCTGGAGACCATAGACCTCTTTTCACTTTCTGTTTGCTGCAGCAGTGATGTCCCATCCCTATTTGTCCTTAAATTATAAGTTGCACAATAATCTTCATCTATATTTATATATAATATATGTGGTGGCTTCTCTATATGAATAATAATAGTTTAATTAAAATACAATTAATGTTTTCACTACACTACAAAAACATAGATAGACTAATGTTTAATGTTTTCTTTCTCCAAATATTTGTAATTACTATACGTGTGCAACAAAGATGAAGTAGACGTCTTTCTCAATGACTATAATAGAGAGAGAGAGACTTAGCTTTAACTTGGAGTGTACTCATTAGAGGACCACCTTTGGTACTCATTGTGCGATGTATCAGTGTAATTGATAAAATTGTTATCATGTGATTGTCAGAAAATTATGAATTTAAATGATAAAAACAGTCTCTTGTAGAAATATAGGATAAAATTATATACATTATACTTTTACGGTCCAACCTTCTCTTGGACCCCAAGCTATAAGGAAAGCGCGATTAGTGCACCTGACTATCTTTTCTTTCTTCTTATTTTATTTTTTGTTAAATTTTTTTAAAGTCGGTGTGTATATATATAAATCATATTATTTATAGGGTGATTATAGTGTAAGTGCTGGAGGGTGGAAGTGAATCTCATATTAGAATGAAAAGAAAGTAAAAAAAAATTTATAAGATTCAAATAATACGTGTGCTTTCGGGATCGGTAATTATATAGTACAAGTGGACAATTTACGTGTTATGGAATTAATATGGTCGTGACAAATTGTAATAAATTTATACAATAAGCATTAATAATAATAATTATACCTGCTGCTATAGTATGTGAAAATTAAACTATAATAATGATATCGAAAAAATATTTATACCATCAGAGTATCTTTTAACTTTGTTTTAGCATTTTCAAATATTATTATTTTATACATGAAGATCGTCATGAATACAAGAAATGGATTTTTTAAAATCATACTCAATATTACTATATTTTGTTTCATATTTGTGTATTGATTTGACAATTTCTCAAGTGAAAAGAAATAAGGCACACTTTATAATACATATATAGTTAAAATAACTATAATATTGTATACACACACATGCGCATAATATTCTACAAGCTTTCCTATTTTGTTCCAAATAAATTTAATCAGTGTTACAAATAAAAATAAAAGTAACACTATCAATGTAGTTTACTTGTTGTAACACACGATCTTACTTGATTTTGATTAGGTTATTTATAAGGTGACCTGATAATATAAAAAAAAATTCATAAGCACACAATTTGACGCTTGTGACAGCAATTGAGTCACATAGAAGGATTGACAAGACTTTTAGACTAGCAAGCTTTTGAAGAATAGATGAACATGATACCTTAGACGAATCCTACATTGAAATAGAAGAGAGAATGCAAAGGACTTTACAAGATATGATACAAAGTTCACATGGTACATACAGGCAGTGGCGGAGCCAGGAATTTCAGGAAGAGGGTCCAAAAATTAAATAACAAAAATTCTTTTTAAAAAAGGGAAAAATATTGTTCCATGTGAGATTTGAACACGTGAGCACTGACTCATTACAGATGTCGAAACATACATTCAAGACATCTTAATCCACTAGGCTATAACAACCTATTATGTCAATGGTGTCCAAAATATGTTATTTAATCACTTCGTATATAATTTTACTTGTATATAAGGTATTTTTTTCCGACGTAGGGTGTCCAAACACCCTGGCATACATGTGCCTACGCCACTGCATACATGGGCGGCTCTGTCTTATAAAAGTTAAGGCATGTGCCTTAGGCACCCAATTTTGGAAGGCCTTAAATTTTTACCAAGAATAAATTATGTGTTATTTTTTTTATTAAAAAAATTAATTTTTTATAATAAAAAGTATATGTTATATATATATTATTATATTTCTTTTCTAACATTCACATTATTTATTTTTTTAAACTCATTTTTGCTTAAAGTTTGTCAACTTGTTGCTTATAGAATTGTGTTAACAATTCATATAATGATTGCTTTAATAAAATAATATTTTTCAACGTTAATTGATAAAATCTTACCTAAAACTAATCATTTTAAATAAAAAGAAGTACTCAAAAAAATCATTTATAAAAAAAATTAAAGTAATAATTTGCATCTAAATAGTTATAAAAATAATTTTTAAAATAAATACATATGGAATTTGTCAGGCCTCAATTGAAATTTTGTTTTAGGTCCCCAATTACGTTGAGCCGCTCTTGGGTACATATGCTTTTGAGTTCGAAGATGACCAATTAAGTTCGAGGGACAAATTTGTGAGTTAGTTGGGCCGTATATGTGCTATAAACTAAATTGGATAGTGACATATATGGTATTAGAGTTGGACCTTCTTAGTACAAGTAGAAATCTCAACGAGAATGCTAAGTTTTTAAGAGGCCTTATACGGTATATACATCACAAGTTCACATAATATACGTACTCTTTAGGCTTATAACCAACAAACAAATTCATAATATCAGTCGAGCCAACGGAGACAATACATGCCATAAGTTTAGGTCGTGACACACCACTTATTTGTATTGCTTTTGTGGGCCAATAAAGAAGGTATTCTTAGGGGGAAATGATGTCAACAAATAAAACCCTAATACAAGAAATCTCTTAACCATCTGAAAGGTGAAAGCATAAAATAAACGACTAATTAATGAAAACCATATTTGTCATTATACCATTATTTTCGACCTACATCAACGGCTTTTTCCAAACACTTATATAAATGTATATTTGTCTCCAAAAAGTTGATTCATTCATGAAACATACTCAAATAATTACTTACTCCTTCGAATTCAAATTATTTGTAGTATTTTTCTTTTACATGCTTCTTAAAAATAATTAATTTTGAGGTCTTTTTAAAATTATTTTACCCTCATAATTTATACTCTATTGAAATATTTATAGTATTATTTAAGAACAACTATTAGCGTTATCTACTACAGATAAAATAAGAAAAAGTAATTAAATATTTTTACTAACTTTTAAAATGACAAGTAACTCAAAATAATTATTTTTAAAAATTAGATTGATAATTTGAAATGAAGGAGTAAAAGCAAAACAAACAAAGAGTACAATTATGAGTCAAATATGTCAAGACACAATTTTACTTTTAATGTGCTATTGATGATATTGACTTTTTATTTATTGACTATTTATTTATTTTATTTTAGACATGTTTTGAAAAAGCCAACAAATTTACCAATTAAAGCCTGCCGACGGACACGAAATTGTTAAATTTTTGGTGTTATGATGTTATTTTCTTGAAAATGCGTGCAAATAATTCTTATTATTAAAAAAATAAAAGTTATGATGTTATTTAGTGAAAAATGTGTACAAAAAAATCTTAAAATATGTAAAATTGTATGATTTTCTTACTTTAGATCATTTGCAATAGTAATTACCTTGTTGAATAAAAGACAAGTCATTATTGTTGGAAATAAGTGATAGTACGTATGGCCATTTAGGGGAAGACCTAATCATTAGACCTCCCATCATTTTCCTAGCATTCAAATTCAACATAAATTACTTCTCCATATTACTTTACATGTCGTTCTTATTAAATATGAACAAATAAAGATGAACAAACGAAGTAATAATTATTCTTTGAAGTGATATGTATTGAGTTATTAACATAGAAAAATGTAAGTGAAATGCACAAACATGTACTCTAACATTGTGAACAAATCCAGGATTTAAATTTAAGAATTCTTATACCTATCCGAAATTAATATAAGAAAATAAATGAATTTTCAATATTTATAAATATTTAATAAACTTTTTAATACTAATACATTATTTGAACAAAAGATATTTTGATTTTGATGATAAAAGGAATCCCACATTAGTGAGAAATGAGATTTCAGATTCTTTATATGGCCTGAACAATTCTCCTTCTTTTAAACCAACTTTTGAAAAATGCATTAGGATCAAAATTTATTTTGACATGCTATTGAAACTAAATTCGATCTGATGTGGATGATCATCAGAGTCCAAAATAATTGTTGGGAATCAACAAGTTTATTTTATTTTTTGAATTTAAAATTATAAACGTAAAATTCTGATTCCACCACGATGGTTGCTTGGAGTACCAATTTTTTTTGGTGTCAACGAATTAGATGAATAGATGATGATGATTGGGCTATCTTCCTTTAATCATATTTTACCCTATACTCTCATTCTTCTCCTATTCTTTCACTAAACTTTTTACAAAGAATCTTCTACATTTTTTATTTTTAATTTTTTTGTGGTATTGTTTCTGTGGAGGAAATCACGTTAAAAAGCAAAGCCTAAAAGAAGGGCATATCAAAAGAAATTCAAACAACTTTTTTCCTACTTTCTTTCTTAATCAAGGTTTTCTTAAAAAAGAGTGTCATCACACACATCTTTAAAAAATAAATAAATTACTTAATGTGTGTGAATAATATAGGGAAAAAAGTTTATATATGTTATTGAACTTTTAGAAATGACTAAGTTATTTATTTTGTTATGCTATCATCTTGATTTTAAAAAAATGGATATTTGTATCACTCTTCACTAATTGCTCAAATAGGATTTTAAAAGCCGTATTGGACTCGTGGCCAACAATTAAACGAGCCACATCACTAACCAGTTCTTTTTTTTTTTCAACAAACTGGCTTTAATTTTTAATTTCGACCAATTTAAATCGAAAGTGATTTGAGTTTTAATTTTAAAAATCAATAAAATTTGATTTAATAATTTAATTTTAGGGTAATCAACAATAAAAATAATTGAGGCGGACATAAAATGAAACAAATACCGTTAGTATTAAAGAGGGGCAAACAAATTGATGTGACACTGTAAATCTTCATGGGAATCATAATAAAATGTGTAATGATAAGCATATATAATATAATTAATAGAGAATATTTGTTTTATGTCAACATATGTTTATTGATTATGATGATCGATGTGATGGAGGTTAAAAATACATAGGAGTAATATAAAGCAAAATGATG
This sequence comes from Solanum raphanifolium, assembly GCA_036250405.1. Classification (NCBI taxonomy): domain Eukaryota; kingdom Viridiplantae; phylum Streptophyta; class Magnoliopsida; order Solanales; family Solanaceae; genus Solanum; species Solanum raphanifolium. The sequence continues at coordinate 18,583 of JAJOOE010003602.1, forward strand.
CTCTAGAAGGTAGGAAATCAATTAAGCTTTTTCTGTTATTGATTTATTAAGACTTTGTTGTTAAAAGTATTAAGAATTTATCATCATCATTAATTATAATGCTAATATTATCATTACTTTCTAGATTAAAAATGCACTTTGCCGACAATTATGAAATCTAATTACCTTGGTGTTACCATTTTTATTTTTACTTTACCTTAGAGTAAAGGATTAAAATTGTTCTCAACTATGTGAAATAAGGTTGATCGGAATTGAAATTAATAGTTTTAATAAAAAAATAAATCTAGAATTTGAATTTTCAATATGGAAAGTTAAAAAATACTATCTTCTTAAATATAATGAATTTTATGTAATGCAAATACAAACTAATCAGGATCCCAATAAGAATATCAAACATCGAATAAAAAATAAAAAGAAAAGACAATAGTCAAGGGTTCATGATTCAAATTGTATATTCAAACGATTTGGAATTTCAAACTTCATGTCCCACTATTGCTTGATTATGTCTTCCTTATTTTTCTGGTAACTTCGGGGTAGGAGATCGAACTATTTGGCGACGTTTAGATTTCATTAAGTTGTTATAAATAAAAATATGTAAAAAGTTTTTTTATTAAAAAGAAATATATTATTAAATCAAAAATAAAAAATGTATATCTATAAAAAGGCAAACACAAGTAGATTTTCTTCGAGTTATCATCATAAATCATAATTGATAGGTATTATTTAATTTGATTTGGGCTAATAATTTAATTTACCACTTAGAAGTGAACGAAATATCAATATTAGCGATTTAGGGTGTAAATTAATTTAATTTGAACTTATTTATCTTAATCACATACATATATGGACAATGGGCACAAATGGTATGCTCAAATCTGATGTTAAAAATAAAAACTATGGTAAAAAGAAAAGAAAACATATAAAATATATTATAATAATTTCTATTCTAAAATAATTTTAAAACTTTTATATATATATATATATATATAATGTCGAATAGAATTCATAACGTAGAATTCATAAATTGGATGGCGTGATTCATATTTTTCCAACCAATAAGAACATCCATCACTTTCACTATAATTTATATCTTATCCTTAATTTACTATCACTTTAAACAAAGCTTCCCTTTCCTTCTTTGTTTTGTTTTCCTGTAGAGTTTTGTGTTTTGGCTACCGCTTATTGAAGACATGATTTTATATATGACGATTGAATATTAGGGTAGAAAGTAACGGGATAGTTGAATACTATTGTTTCTTTATTAACATTGTTAGGTTTACTCTCATACTATATTATTCTTCGAATTTAGTAGTAATTATTAATTATTTTCTTTGCTATAGCTATCATATTATTTGTTGGTTATTGGATCTTTTCTTCCATATGTTCAGTATGACTCCTTCACTAATGAAGATTTACTTTGCATACTTAATTTTTAATATATTTTATTTGAGCCGAGAGTTGCCTTTGTACAATTTATTTACTTAAGTTGTTAAATGATTTAGTCACACACTTCAATACGGTAGAGCATACTAGAGATTCTAGATATGAATCTCACTTTCATCATTACCCAAAATTATTTTTCACGTGCTTGACTAATGAAAAAGAATCAAGCTTGCACATGAAAAAGCGTATTAAATAATAATCAAGTACATAAAAGTACAATCAATCTAACCGCTTAAGTTTTTGAATGAGTTGGTCACACACTTCAATACTTGAGTTGAGTCCATTACTCTAAAGGTTGTTCAAAGTTATAACGGAATACTTCACACATTGAGCAAAGTGTATCAATAATTGAGATTATGTTAAGAGCATAGAGGGAAAACCAATAATAAAAGCTTAAATATCTGCATTAATTGCTTAATTAAATTATGTTGCTAAGTGCACGTCAATGTCTAATCGGATGTTAACCGATATTTGTTATGTTATGATTTTGATTTGAAATTTAACAATTGTTATATTACATAAACATGTTATATAAATACTACCTTGTCAAAATGTCAATTCTTAGGGTATGTCCCATAATGAAGTAAAACGTTTTTCACCAAAATAAGTACGTACTAGATTTTTACTTATTTTCTATGTTCGATACGTAAGTAAAAAAAATATATTCTAAAAATAGTTATATATAAGTGTGCTGAAAAGTGGGGGAGGACACAATCAACGAAAAATATTATTCTCGTGGAATTTGTTTTTCCTTACTTCTAGCTTGTTTGACCAAACAAACTTTTTTTCAGAAGTGTTTATTTTTTCCCAAAAATGATTTTTTTAAAAAACTTTTTTTTTTTAGCTTATGAAAAATAAAACAACTTCGGTTATTCCTCAAAAACACTTTTCTACCAAAAATTTGACCAAACACCATTTTCTAAAATAAGCAATTTTAGTCTTCCAAAAACTTATCCAAAAATAACTATAAGAAAGATTATAAGAGTAATTAAGTTGAATTAATTATGCTTATGAGGTTTGTTTGACAAAGTCCAATAATTCTTCCTGCCAGTGAGTGAGGAAAATTAGGAGGTGAAGTGTATAAGTAGAATATCCATGTTTATACTTCAAATAAATCAATACGAAATAACAAACTCCTTAAGTACAATTATTTGGGATAATTACAACTGTATCATTTTGACTAATTAATTAGAGTAACTTGATTTATATTGATGGAGAATAAGTTACACAATTGGCCGCTTGGCTGAAAATATTAACATGCCCCTAATCGATATACATATATTATGCATTAACATACATAATTGCACACATAAAAAGGAATGAACAAAGCCAAAAGTCAAGGTGCATAACGGTCTTTTCAAGAATAAGGGGTTTGAAAGACAAAAAAAACACAATCCATAGAAACCACAAACAAGTAATTTAACTCAATTCCTTTTCTTGTAGGTCGAGCTTCTGCCTTTTCACTTCGTTCAGTATATATTATGTATCTGTTGGCTATTTAGTTTTTATTTATTTTGGATGGGTGGCAAAACTATGTAAAGTCCCAACTATTATCTTTTAATTGGGAGAAGATAAATTTGTCCATTTCTTTGTAAAGGGATAATTGAAGGGTTATGGAAATGGAGAGATTAATTTGTTACTTTTTCTAAGTAATGAAAGTTGTTCCAATTAGAACAAAGGAATACATAGGAGAGTTAGAGAAATGGAAATGATTTTTTTTCCTAAGAGAAATCACTAATTAATTTGTATTAGAAGAAAAATGTTTCTTGTAATCATACCTAAAGAAATTTGTGAAGAATTGAGCTGGCAAAGGATATGTAAGAAGGTTGAATTACATATAAGCAAGGACAAAAAGTAAAGAAAAAGGATTTCTATTCAAACAATATCTTATGACAAATTATATTTTAAAATTTTACTTATGTATCTCTTGTACTACATTTGTGATGATTGATTATAAATTATAGTATCTCCCTCAATTTGCTTGGAATTGATGATTAATTGTTATTGCTATCATCCTTTTGGGCTGAATTTGTATATCAAGACTCTCACTAACACTCATCTAGTTCACATTGCCTTTAAATGTATATACATTAGATAATTTAGTTGTGTATATATTTGTAATTTTATGTAGGGAAAAAGGACAAATATACCCCCGAACAATCGAAAATGGTATACAAATACCCTTCGTTATACTATTGAGACACTAGAGCCCCTGCCGTCCAAAAAGTGGAACATTTATGCCCTTCACTCTAATGGACAGACACGTGTCGCCATCCTATGCATCTACCCTTATTATTCACCAAATTGTAAACCCATGACCCGAATTAAAAAGACCCACCCAAATAATATACCCAAACCAACCAAAATACCCCCAAATTCTCTCTACCCATTCCAAAGCGGTGAATACATGCCTTGATCCTCTGTTTTATTCTTCAAAAATCTCACGCAATTTTGCTGACTACTCATTTTATTTCCTCAAAAAAACCTAAAAACACAATTGAAAGGAAGGGTAAACATTTGAATTTGAATTCAAGTTCAAACATGAGGATGGGTGAAGAAGAAGAAGATATACAGGGGCGAATCTCGTGATGGAGTGGGATAGGAACTCAGATTTGAGTGGAGAAGAAGAAGATGACGTGATTGTACAAGAAGTTGAGGACGAATTAGAGGATGGGGAGAAGCTAAGGTTTTAGAGAGCTAAACAATTTTAGCAGCCATGGCTTTTCTATCTAGGCTTCAAAGCTTAAACAATAAAATTTCACTCAAAAATCTCATTCACCGCCATCTCCTCCGCCCCGTCGCTGCCACCGCCGATGAAGATGATTTTATCGGAATATGTCCGAAAAAAAATCTCACTCGCCCAATGCGTGTAACAAATGTGCCGTCGGCATATGACTATTCTTATGGAATAGTTTTCTGGTGCACCGGCGCAACAATACTAATATTTCCAGAAAACTTCACACACACCATTCTCACCTCATACGCTCATCACTTTCAGCTCCGACGGACCACGCATCCCATACTTGTACAGTTGTTACCGGAAATCAAAGGACTTTGATGATGTGTATATAAGCTGCGATGATTCAGATGAGGATGACGATGACTATGGCCGTCGTGGTGGCGGTCGCAGTGGTGGCCCGTAGCTGCGCTTATACCGTGTGAAATTTGGATTCAAGCATCACTTTACTTTTGCTTTGGTAATCAATGAAA
>JAJOOE010003603.1:0-25750 GCA_036250405.1 Solanum raphanifolium
CCAGATGAACAGGTATTGGCTGCTTCTCATGATTTGATTCCTTGGTTCGCAGACTTTGCTAATTATTTGGCAAGCGATATTGTGCCCCCCGATTTGTCCTTTCACCAAAGGAAAAAGTTTATGCATGATGTGAAGAAATTCTTTTGGGATGAACCTTATTTGTATCGCAGTTGTGCTGATGAGATTATTCGTCGTTGTGTGCCCGAGGTTGAGATATTGAGTGTACTTGAAGCATGCCATTCATCACTCGTTGGTGGGCATCATAGTGGTATTCGGACTGCACATAAGATTTTGTAGTGTGGATACTACTAGCCTACCATCCACCAAGATGCTCATGATTTCGCCAAATCTTGTGATCGTTGCCAAAGAGAAGGAGGGATTTCAAAGAGGCAAGAGCTCCCTATGAATCCTATATTGGTGATAGACTTGTTTGATGTATGGGGATTAATTTTATGGGTCCATTTGTGAGTTCATATGGGATGAAGTATATTCTTGTTGCGGTTGATTATGTATCGAAGTGGGTGGAAGCAGTTGCGTTCTCCAACAATGAAGGTAAAAGTGTCACCGCATTCTTGAAAAAGAATATCTTCTCCAGATTTGGCACACCGAGGGCTATTATTAGTGATGGAGGTTCTCACTTTTGTAATAAGTTGTTCAAGGTACTACTTGAGAAATATGGTGTCTGTCACAATGTAGCCACTCCTTACCATCCACAGACTAGCGGTCAAGTTGAAGTATCCAATAGAGAGATCAAACAGATATTGGCGAAGACTGTGAATGCCAATAGAACGGATTGGTCAAGGAAGCTTGATGATGCTCTATGGGCATATTGCACTGCGTACAAGACCCCCAAAGGTATGTCTCCTTACCAACTTGTATATGGGAAGTTTTGTCATTTACCAGTAGAGCTAGAGCATAAGGCTATGTGGGCAATGAAGAAGTTAAATTTGGATTAGGGCGCCACATCTAATCAAAGGATAAATGACTTGAATATGCTTGATCAGTTTCGCCTAAAAGTTTATGAAAGTTCAACCTTGTACAAAGAGAAGATGAAGAGGTATCATGATCAAAGAATTGAAAAGCGAGAATTTCTGGTTGGTGATCTTGTGCTTCTATTCAACTCTAGGTTGTGCCTGTTTCCAGGCAAACTCAAGTCCAAATGGATCGGGCCATTTTTGCTCACAAAAGTGCTCCCTCATGGAGCGGTTGAGCTTGAAAATAGGGATGGAACAAGGTTCATGGTAAACGGGCAAAGGATCAAGATCTATCTGGGAAATGCTGTTCCTCAGTTATGTATGTTCAATCTAACTAGTGTTTCATTCATCTATTTTACATAGCGCACATTCCATGTACTAACGCCATTCAGTGCTTCATCTTTTAATGATGCACATACATGAACTTAGGATCGACAGCAGACGCTCGTTGAGATCCTCACCATCAGCTTTTGGTGAGACCTCCTTGCTTACGGAGGGCTCCAGTTCAGTTATTTATTTCATTAATTAGTAGACATTCTAATTTATTATTCAGGTAGTTGTGGGTCTTATCCTGGCATCTATCTTAGTTCAATAGAGGCTTCATAGACATGTTAGCAAGTTAGTTAACTCATAATCTTCAGATATTTAAAATATTATTATTATGATAATGCATACTTATATTTCAGACTTATTATAAAGCATATTCAGAGGTGTGAATGTGTATCACTTTTAAAGCTTCCACATAAGTGATTAGCCTTCTGTTTAGTAGTAAGTTAGACCAAAGTTTCACTTCGGACCAATAACAGTTGTTGGTTGTCGGTCACACCCAGGGTATAGGCTCGAGGACTGAATAGGTCAATGAACTGAAGTTTTTGTTTGTTCAAAAAAACGGGCGGAGGATACAAGATCTAAACATAACCTCACAAAATTCAAAATTAGTTATCTTTTTGTGGATTTGAGTTTTGGTGGTGGTATTAATTTTTTTTGGATTTCAATCTATTGAGTTTAGATCTATAAATGAAAATTTGATTTTACCTAAGGTTTCTTTTGCATCATCCCGATCCTAAGCTTACGAGATGAAGAAGATTGATCTTTGCAGCGAACATATTCATGGATAATAATTAATGCAATAAATTTAATTTATAAGACTAGATCTAAGTATGTCAAGACAATGAAGATGAAGGTTTAGTAAGGATAGAAATACTTAACTTGGAAGATGAAGCTAAAACAACATCGCCTCATGAAGCTTATATCTACGACTTGTTCAATGTGATATTTCTTTGTTTATTTGAGATAGCAGAGCATTGTGGAGGAGTTGGATTAGCTGAAGATGACGATGATTGTCGCCTGCCGCCTCTTCATCTTCATCTGATGACATTTTCAGGGAAGTGTTGTTTCTCAAAAACTTCACACTTCTCGATATCTCCTTTTCTCTTCTTTTTTCTTTTATTTTGTTTTGTTTTTTTCTTTAATGTGCCAGGTTCTTTATTGGGCTAGGCTATGTACAAAATTTATTTGGTTTTTTTTTTTTTAAAAATAGGGAAAATAGCCATGCTTTCAATATTTATTAAAATATCATTATTTAAGTTTTTTATAGGGTTGATTTATGTATTATTTTTCTTTGGTTTAACTTAATAGAATACAATTAAGAAATAACAAATTAGAGAAAATTAGAGAAGAGAATCTTTCAAATTAGGCAAATATAGCTAAAAATATATCATTACTTTACGATTAGGAGACTAAAATAGGCGACAAATTTTCTCGTTTCCTCGTCCTCCATTAGCGACTTTTAATACTCAATTGATGATCCTCCTTCGTAGAAAAGAAGACAATTGATCAAAGTTTTTGTCAGAAAAAAGGAGATTGATACAAACAAAGAAGCATACAAATTGGCAATAGGTTGCAAGCTATTGAATTGATGTTGAACAACACCAAGGTTGTTGGATTTGTCGCTGCGGTCTAAAATCCATTTGCGCGGATATTTCTTTGATAGTTTTATTTCGAATTCAAAGTATTTTGGATACGACAATTCAAAAATTTATTCTGAATACATTTTGATTTTGATAAAATAATTAAAAGATCAAAATTTATATGTTTATCTATTTCTAATTTGTATACTTATCTGGTTGTATGCTTTTTGATACATAATTTCAATTTCCTACCACTTTTGAATACTCATGTTCACCTAAATACAATTTAGATGATGCGATACAACTTGTATATTCACGCTAATACAATTTATAATATAGTTAATTTCAAAATACATTTTTATTTTGTAATTTGTTTGTGATACAAACAGTGAATGATTGAATAGTTTCTATTTTTTTGTATGTTGAATGCTTGTAATACATAATAATTTGAAATCATATTTATTTGATGTTCTATAAATTAGACATTGGATATAATATATTTTTAGAATACATAACAGATAAGAAATACATATTTTGGAATTAATTTCTAAATTGAATAGACTTGAATTTGTATGTAGGATGTTTCGAATACACAGTTGCATTTAATACAATTTACATGACGTGATACAAATTGTATATTCAATCTAATAAAATTTAGAATTAAATTAAGTTCAAAATACATTTTTTAATATGTAATATGTTTGAGATACAAACATGAATGATTGAATGGTTTTGATTTTCTATATGTTGGATGCTTGGAATACAAAATAATTTGGAATCCTATTTAGTTGATGTTCTATAAAGTAGACCTTGAATATAATATATTTTTGAAATTTACAACAGATAATAAATTCATTTTTGATCATGAAATACAAATTTTGATTGTTACTATGATTGTAAATTTGTATGTTTTGATGACTGGTTTACAATTTGTTTTGAAATTTTAAGAAAGCATATACATTTTTGGAAAAATATACAAACCAATGTTGTATCATTCAGAATGAACATGAATTTACATAAGTATATGTATACAAATATGCCACTTAAATAACTACTAAAGAAATACAAATGTCATTATACAAACTCAAACATGAAAACAATAATGAATACAAAATGTCACGCCCCGAGCCAATACCCTGGACGTGGCTGACACTTGAGAACCATCGCTGGCTCCAAGCGAATCCTCGGCCTAGCTCAATGCCTTCCTCAATATTAAAAGAACTCAAACATAAACTTTGCTCAACTGTCTCAGAATATTTTAGAAATAAAACATTTACTAGCCAAAAGAGGCAACTCAAGTCTAGAACATTAATAACTGAAAATAAAAAGACTCATCTATCTATGAAGCCTCTAATACTAAGAGGGATGTCAGGACAAGACCCCCGATCATCCTAACAAAACAAAAATAGATGAAAATAAATAAGGGATCCTCCGAAAGCAAGGAGGTTAATCGAACAACTCTAGAACTGCATTAGGTATCAACAAATCGCCTGTTGATGACCCTGATCTCCTGTATCTACATCATAAAATGATGTACGCCAAATGGCATTAGTACCTTGAATGTACGATCATGTAAGGTGAATATTGAACATAACATAACAACTTGAACTTGGAAAGAAGGAAACATACTCACCTCGACTCTATTCAACTCAACCTCAACTCATGGATACTCAACTCAAAGTAGTATAAAAACAACAATAAAGATGTAGTTTATATAAAGCATTTAAAATAGTAGATAACAACTCAATGTGTTAAAAATACAATAATTACTCATTTTGTATGTAAAAATACAAATTAACTTTGTTTGGGAGATTCTCTAACCGACAACCATCACTATGAGCTATGTGATGAATGCAACGTCTCGCCCACGCTGCCAGGACTATCATATACCTTGCCGGGATGTAGAACTCCTCAACTAAGTGGATCCACTAACCTATGCTTAAAAAAATAAGGAATTATCTAAAAAGTATGACCCTTTCTACCCCCGTTGGCTACATGGTTTATGAGGACTTTCAGTTATCTGAACTCGTCCCCATATCGGTGCTCAATACTACTCCCAAAATATATCTTAGCTCGTATGTTTAAAAACATTTCCTCATCCTCAACTTTGATATTATTACTCAAAAGATTTCTCTTAAAAGAGGTAGTACTCAAAACTCCTCATGAACTCCTTAGGAAATCAATGTTTCCCCTCATTTTAAATGTAAAAACATTTACTCTTGGGAGTACTTAGTTCCCATATAATCATTTTGAAAAATGAAACTCAACTCTACTCATCCTCATTCTCAAGTACTCAAGTCTTAAAACAAGTTTTAAGAGAGTGTAAAAGACTTCTCAAAATGACTCGAAAGAACTCTCAAGACTTGACTCTTAACTCTACCTTGAATTTGAATTATGAATTCAAGGGTTATGATTCGCGTTATGAATGATCTCTCAATTTTTAGATGTAGTTTAGAGTAGTTAGAATCAATAGGGAGTAAAGGTGCACTTTAAAAGGACTTAGATTGAAAAAAGGTGGGGGCAGGCGACCCTGGCGCATTGCTGGCGCCAGCCTCTGAACTTCAAAGACTGGATTCTGGTGCACTGCTAGTGCGCCGCCCCAGACCCTTTGACGCATTTGGGGGGCGCCGAGCCAGCACCTCCATAGGTCAACCGTTTTCTGACCCTAACTCGCCTAAAATCGATTGATTTCTTCAAATTTTCCTTAGATTCAATTACCCAATGCAAGTATACGAGAATCTACTAAAAATAACCCTCAAAGTCATATGCTTATCACAAGAACTCATCAAACCCATCCTAATTCAAGAACGAAAGCAACACTATTAGAACTCAACATTCCAAATCTTATGGATGAAATTTGAATATGTAAATCATGATTGGTGTGTGGGTGAACGAACCAAACACTATCAAAACTTACATACCTCGATTTGGTGAAAAAAATCCTTGATTCGTAAGAGATCTTGCTCTTTCTTCCCTTTCTCCTCTTTTTCTCTTGAACTCTTCTCAAAATCCTAAGTATAATTTAGGATTGTAAAACTCAACCAAATCAGATTTTACCCCAAAAGTATTACTAAATATGTTTTAAGCTGATGGGGTAGGGAAAAGACCAAAATACCCCTCACTAATTCGGGTAACTTTCCTTAACTGGACAGGTGACTTCAAACGGGCATATATCCCTCATACGAGCTCGAAATTTAGCAAACTCGGTGGCGTTTGAAAAAGGATTCCAAGACCTTTAATTTGATATCTTATCGACCAACAAACTCATTATGTACTGAAAGTTATGGTTGTTTAAAGTTGACCCAAGACTCACAACTCAAGCATAACTTGCAAAATTTCAAATTTGGCTATTTCCCAATTAGTCATTTCTAAGTTTAGCTCTTTCTAATACCGAGGTGTTACACAAATACACATATCATACATATTAGAATGAATATAATTTAAGAAAGGATACAAGATTCTCTAAAAAACAATTACATTATGAAAGAAATAAATGGATACAAATATGGTTCTTAAAGAACTACAGATCAATTTGGCATACATATTGGAATGAATACAAACTAACAAAGAAATACAAGTTTCATTATACGAAATACAACATGAAAACTAGAATGAATACAAATACAAGTTTGATGTTCAGGAAGTTGTTCTTTCTCAATTTGATCTTTATAATGTTTTTTGACTTCGCTGCTCCTAGATGAAGTACCTATAATTTTATGTGATGTTACTATTTCGAACTGGGGAAGATTTTTCATGCGGATAGGGCATGTAGATTCTTAGATCTGCTCTCTTCAGCCATTTTAATCGCAGAGCCTTCATTTTCAAATAATCCTAGGGTAATGCATAAATTAAAAGAGGGAAAATCCCCCAAAAAATTATTATTATTTGGGATACCTCTTGTAATCATCTTTGAATCAGACATTATAGTGAAAATCAGCTTTTACCAAACCTTAACCCCTAAATAAAAATGTTAAAATTACTAAACACACAACAATTTATATAAAATCAAAAACTATATTTGATATATGAGTGTTAATGGTGATTACTACTATATCTCCAATAAAAAAACAAATAACAAAAAAATCAAATCAAACGGTTAAATCGCGATAAATCAAAAATACCCAATATCCTGAAAATCTCAAGAGATACTTGAAGATAAATTTACCTCTATCAGTGAGTGAAAATGTTTTGAATGATTTATGAGATTTCTTTTTTAAAAAGGATGAATTTCGAAGAGAAATACTATGGAGTCTAGTTAGACATGGAAAAGTTTAGGTTATTTGAAGTGAGAGAATATGGGTAAAAAATGTGAGAGAGAGAAAAGAGAGAATGTGGGTAAAAATCTTGAGAGAGAGAAAAGTGGGTAATGGAGTCAAATTAAGCCAAACATGGGCCCAAGTTGAAAAATAAAAGGAAAGGAAAGGAGTTATATTATGATACACTATATTTTCTATATAATTTAACATATTGATTATTTTAAAGTGTAGTTGTTTTTAAGAAATATGTTAAGAAAGTATAAGGGCATTCATAAGAAGGGTATGAATGATAACATGTGTAGATCAAATTTCAAGTCTGGCATTGTTGACATATTCAAAGACCAAACGCTTCTCCTCTTTCCTATAGTAAAAGTTTTAATAGAAAGCAAGTTTTTAGGTCCGATCAGCCTTAGCTCGCGGGAATTTTATTCAGACTAAACCCCAAACCATACATTTGTATATCCACTCTCTTAAGTAGACATTGATTCAAAATCAACTTAGCTAAGCATAATCATACAAAAATAGTCTTGACATTTGGTGATCTAGAACGTTGACCATGCATGCTACAAAGCCAAAACTTACGCATGGATCAAATGAAGATCAAAATTTCGAAATCATTAATTTTCAAGGAAATTATGTGTCTCCACAAAATATTTCAAAAAGAATCAAATCATATGATTAAGATAATAATAATGTAAACACCCTGAAGTTTTTAAGTTAGGACTCGAATCATTCTTCATTTGTGAATAAGATCATTCCGAGTGATTCTTAATTGTTCTTAGGAGTTAAGGTCAATTCTTTAGTGTGAGAATGATTTTGGATATGAGTTAAGGTCACTAGAATCCCCTAGCATAAAGTTGAGTTGAAAACTTTCTTTCCGATTGAGTTTCAGTATGACATTTTCCTTGGGTCAACTTCAATAAATCATATATTTTATAACATAAAGAATTAGGTGGCCCTTAAGCTATAAAATCAAAGGTCTTTGAGTCCTCTTTCCAACCGCCAAGTTTGCTAAATTTCGAGCTCAGAGTAACAAGTTACGCCTATTTGAGTGAAGACTCTCTAGTTAAGGCTTTTCATCCATTTTAAGAAAGGGTATTTTGGTCTTTTCCTTTTCCCACTAGGCTTAGACAATTGGTCACCCCAATTAAGGGTTTTATCAGATTCTAATCACCCATTCATGTTCCTAAGCACTTTGGGATTTTAGAGCGAGGTTTCAAGAAGAGAAAAAAGGGGTTTTCAAGCGTTCATCAAGTTTCCGTGGATTTCATAAAGAATATCGTTCTTTCTAGGTATGTGAGGCTTCCCACAATGATGGACTTGTTCATGCTCACGCCAAACATGTAATTCTTCTATTAATTCATCCATGAAATTATTTTAAAGAGATTCTTCAATAAGTTCTTTACTTTTAGCCCCATTCTTTAACAATGGAGGTTTTGAGTTCTTGAGGTGAGGGTCTTTCGAGTGAGTGTTGTTTCTTGATAGAATTTGAGAGAGATTTCAATGAATTTCTGTTGGGTTTGTGAATCAATGAGAGTTTGGAAGAAATCAATTGATTCTAGATGAATTAGGACCCGAAATTGAATAAGAAAAATCATCGAATTTCTGGGTTCGGGGTGGGTCAATGCGCCCCCATAGTGCCATGAGGGCTGGCAATGCGCCCTAAAGTACTCCCAGTACTCTTGGGGCTGGCGCAACACGCCATTGATGCGCCAGGGTCACCTGCCCTTTTTCTTCTCCATTTTTCACCCCATATGTGTTCTTTTGAATAGTGTCTTCATTCTCTTCTTGATATTAACTATTAAAGTCTTCACTAATACTTTAGATATCCTATATACCCTAATCACATCTCTTAATTTACACATCGAATTAAAGTAAAGTAAAGAGGAAAGTTCAAAAGGTCCTTTTAAGGTCATTTTGAGAAGTATTTTGCAATTAACAATAGACTTGAACTAAGTCTTGAGTAAATGACTATGAGAATGAGAAGATTTGTATTTATGAGTCTATATTGCTATTGATATCCTTGATTGAGTTGTTCATATCCATAACTCCGCATGAATCCTATGAATTGAGTATTCTTGAGATGAGAAGTATCGTTGAGTTCCGAGTTCTTGAGTTCTGAGTATTGAGTTTCTATATTGTTATTGAGATCCTTGAGTTGATATATATATATATATATATATATGTATATGTATATATATGTATATGTATATATATATATATCTATACACATATGTTTACATATGTATACATATGTACCTATGTTGATTATTGGGCTTGAAAGATAAGTTCATAAGTGCATGCTTCTAAGAATGAAAACACGTCTAATGTTTTAAAAGGTACTTTAATGAAGTAAAACTGTCCATTTTTTGTAATGGTATATTGAGCATAACGTATATCAATTATTTTGGGAGTAGTATCGAGCACCAAATTGGGTTAGAGTCTTTTATGACTCGAAAGTCCCATAAAACTACGTAGCCAACATAGGATAGGATAGCATTGATTCTTCATGGGACTCATCATTTCCTTTGAGAAGTCCTATCAGATGGATCCATAGTCACAATATCATCCCATACCCCGACAAAGTATAGGATGGCCCTTGCAATGTGGGCGAAATGTTGTATCATTGCTAGGCTCATAGTAATGGTTGTCGGTTGGAGAAACTCCCTACAAGTAAAGTATAATATATTTTTTTATTGTTTCTATTGTTTATATTATTATCATGTTAAATGATTTTTACTTCATGTTAATGTTTTGATTCAGTTGAGTGCTTTTAGTCTTTCAGTTCAGTAATCTATGTTTTTAGTTCTACTTACATACTCGTACATTTCATGTACTGATTGTTATTCGACCTACATTATTTTATGATGCAAATACAGGTGTTCAGGATTATCATCAGGCACTTCGTTGAGATCGCTCTACACTCCAGTTAGCTTTTAGGTGAGCCTCATTATATTCTGGAGGACCTCGCATTTACTTTCAGTTTACAAATTTTGAGATGCCGTGGGTCTTATCCCGATATCCTTCTTTAGTAGTAGAGGCTTCATAGATTGTTACAGTTTGGGAGTCTTTCAGTAATTACTTTCTTTTAGTTGTTTTACAAATTATATGTATTTCTATTGAGTATTTTTCCAAACCTTATGAGTTGAGTAATTGATTTCATGGATTTAATTTAGTTTTAAGCTTTTGTATTCTTGAGTTAGTCTTCTGCTTGTAGTCAGCCAGGATAAGGGTTCGCTTGGGGACCACTGATGGTTCTCGAGTGTCGACCACATCCAGGGTATAGGCTTAGGTCATGACAAACTTGGTATCATAGCCCAGAGTTCAAGTGTTCTAGGGTGTCTATGAATCCGTGTCAAGTAGGATTTTATTTATGGTTTTGAGGGCCCCACTTCTATAAATAAGGGACTATAGACATTTAGAAAAAGTTTCTCTTCTTCATACTATATATCGTACAATAGAACTGTGTTATGAGAAACTTATTCAGACTCGTGCATTTTTCAAATCCATTCGACTACCCTTCATACTCAAGGTGGTTGAAAAGTAAAGTTAGATCCTTATGGATGAGTAACTCTCAGAAAATTTGAGAGAGTTATAAGACTGCAGAAGGGCTTGAGATAAGCCTATGAGTGAGCTTAAGTGTTCTGATTCGGAAGAATGCACTCTTATTCATATGAATCGTGTGTTCAAGCTAAAATCAAGATGTACTCCCCGACCCTATTCTCTAAATCTTATTTTAGGTGAGACCCTTATGAGAGAAGTGTGTTTTAAAATGTTTGGGTTGTTTTTTTTCACCCGAATAGATAGTACGAGTTACGATGTCACAAGCAATTGTAGTAAAAGTGCCCAAAGTTAGAAGAATACATGTAGAGGTATAGTAATCTAAGAGAAAGAGATAGTGATGAGGAAAATTATGTTGTTGAAGTCATGTACCCAGTAATTTATTAATAAGGAGTTTTTCCTTATGGGTAGACTAAGAAGTGATGAGTTTTTGTAGATTTCATGATAGAAGGTAGAGTAATGGTTACTAGTCGGAATAATTTAGAAGTATACTTTAACTAGAAAAGAGTTTATGTCAATGTGCCATTGTGTTCGTGAAGACCAAGTATATGTGTTGAATAAAACAGTAGAGTATTCATGAGGTGATAGATCTAAGATGTGCTTATTTTTTTTTGAAAGGAGAGACCCATATTATTTAGAGGATAATAGAACTAATTAAGAAATGATGTATAGTAAGTGGGTAAACAGTACTTAAGTTGTGAAAATGAACGTGACAGTAATTTGCAAATAAATAACCTGTGAGATCAATATTGTCTACTTGTCATGAGATCTTAGTGGGCGAGTGGTTCTTAATTTTATCTATTATTCATAAGTTAGTATAGTATGTGAGAAATTGTATTGATAATTTTGTTTAGTACTAGAAACTAAGCTTGAATTTGAGATGAGTGTCATGATAAAAAAAATGATGGCAACATGAGGGTGATGATGTTAGTTTGAGATATGATCTGGTAGGTTTGACATAGAGTAGGTGAGGAATTAAGAGGTTAGTTACAATGAATGTGAGTGGTACAAGTATGGGATTCTAACTTTTAGATAAGAGTAGTGAAGTGTCACTAAGTCATTAGAGTAACAAGAGCATTAAGAGGTGTACCCGAGATTGTATGTAACCAGACGAGGTTCCAATTAAGTTAATGATTTTTCATGTGTGCTTAGATAGTAAATTTGAGTTGTTAATGTGGAATAGGCTGATGTAACCGTTATTTTATCTTTCCCTTAAATAGTTAGATGAAGTGGACTTATAAGCCAATGAGAAGAGGTTAAGAGAAGTATCTTAGAAATGAGGTCTTAGAAGGAATCTTAGTACCTGCATATAGAGATATCAGTAGCCATGAGATAAGCTTTCTCGAGTATTAGAGTAAAACAAATGTAGACTAGTTTAGAGATGATGAAATAGATCTATAACTTACTAGTGTCAATATTATACCTTAGGGGGAGATGATAAGATGAGAAACCAAGTCAAATGTTGAGAATCAGATAGTGATGTCTTCAGAAAGAGTTAAAGTGATGTATCAATCCATTCATAATCTTGTGTTTTCCTTATGTTCAGTTATAACAACATCTTGTTAATATTCCTAATATTAGAATTGTTTCTATGACCTATGCTCATACACTTTAGAAAGATTCACATCTATGCTCGGTTTCCAGAATTAGGGGCAAGGACTTTAGCCCATATTGATCTCAATCTTACTCTATAAAGTTATGAATATCAGCCTCATGATATGAACCTATTCATATATGCACTCATGTCTCATAGTATGCTCAGTCTCACAAATTCATGATTTACTCTCAATGGATAGCAACATTATGTTACTTCATTCATATTCTTATAGCAGATTTCTCGAATGAATCGCGCTTATGATCTTTCGCTCTAAGCTTTTTTAGTGATCCCTTTTTCAGTTGTGTTAGTGATGGTGATGATGAGTAGTATACCTAAAAGAGCAGGATGTCATGTGTTGCTAAACTTGAAAGCCATCAGTCTATCGCTTGAAGCGTAGTATTCCTATTCTTACTTCGTGCCCAAAAACTCTTGTTTCATGTCCTGGCCTGTAATCTTGAAATCTTAGGAGAGCTTCGTGTCAAGCGTGCTCGAGTCCAGTTTCAAAACTCTTAGTATGAATCAGTTTTTCCTATATTAGTAGGCAAGTTCAAAAGTCAAAAAGATAGTAAGAGTAATTCCTTCACCTTCCAATATTAGTTTAACTATTATTTGAGTATGAATGATCCCATGGGGGAGATATTCTACCACCTTGAAATTTTTATGTTAAGACTCAAATCATTCTTCATTTGTGAATAAGATCATATCAAGTGATTTTTATTTATTCTTAGTTGTTAAGGTCAATTATTTAGTGTGGAAATGATTTTGGATATGAGTTAAGGTCACTAGAATCCCCTAGCATAAAGTTGACTTGAAAACTTTCTTTTCGATTGAGTTTCACTATGACATTTTCCTTGGGTCAACTTCAATCAACCATATCTTTTATCACATAAAGAATTAGGTGACCCATGAGCTATCAAATCGAAGGTTTTTTGAGTACTCTTTCCAATGATGCCAAGTTTGCTAAATTTTGAGCTCGGAGTAAAAAGTTATGCCCATTTGACTGAAGCCTCTCTAGTTAAGGCTTTTAATCCATTTTAAGAAATGGTATTTTGGTCTTTTCCTTTTCCCACTAGGCTTAGCAACATTTTGGTCACCCCAATTATGGGTTTTTTTATCAGATTCTAATCACCCATTCACGTTCCTGAACACTTTGGTATTGTAGAGCAAAGGTTTCATAAAGAGAAAAGGAAGGTTTTCAAGCATTCATCAAGTTTCCATGGATTTCATCAAAAACATCATTATTTCAATGTATGAGAAGCTTCACGTAGTGCTGGACTTGTTCGTCCTCACATCAAACATGTAATTCTTCCATTAATTCATCCATGAAATTGTTTTAAAGAGATTCTTGAGTAAGTTCTTGAGTTTATGCCCCATTCTTTAACAATGAGAGTTTTGATTTATTGAGGTGAGTGTCTTGCGAATGCGTGGTGTTTCTTGATAGAATTTTAGTCAGATATCAATGGAACTTGTGTTGGGGTTGTGAATCAAAGAGTGTTTGGAAGAAATCAATCGAATCTAGATAAGTTAGGATCCGCAACCGAACAAGAAAATTCGTCGTATTTCTGGCTTCAGGTTAGGGCAATGCGCCCCATAGTGCTAGGAGGGTTGGCACCCTCCGCCAACTGTGCGCTCCAAAGTACTCCTCGTACTCCTGGGGCTGGCACGGTCCACCACTGATGCCCCAGGGTCGCCTGCCCTTTCTCTTCTCTGTTCTTCGTCTTGTATGTGTTCCTTTGAGTCGTGTCTTCATTCTCTTCTTGATATTAATTCTTAAAGTTTCCATTAATCCTTGAGAGATCCTACATATCCTAATCACGTCTCTTAATTTACACATCGAATTAAAGTAAAGTCAAGAGAAAAGTTCCAAAAGGTCCTTTTTAAGACATTTTGAGAAGTCTTTTGCAATTAACTATAGACTTGAATTAAATTGAGTAAATGAATATGTGAATGATAAGAGTTGTATTCATGATTATATATTGTTATTGAGATCCTTGAGTGTGTCGTTCATGTCCATAATATTGCATGAACTCTATGAATTGAGTATTCTTGAGATGAGAAGTGTCATTGAGAACATAAGAGTTTCTAATGTTATATATATATATATATATATATATATATATGTATACACCTATGTTGATTGTTTGGCTTGAAAAATAAGTTCATGAGTGCATGCTTTTAAGAATGCAAACACGTTTAATGTTTTGAAAAGTACTTCAATGAAGTAAAAATGTCCATTCTTTGTAATGGTGTATTGAGCATAACGTATATCAATTATTTTGGGAGTATTATCGAGCACTGAATTGGGTTAGAGTCTTTTATAACTCGGAAGTCCCATAATACTACGTAGCCATCATAGGATAGCATAGCATTGATTCTTCATGCGACTCCTCACTGCCTCAGAGAAGGCCTATTAGATGGATCTATAGTCACAATATCATCATATACCCCTAAAAAAAATAGGATGGCCCTTGAAATATGGGGGAAACGTTGTACCATTGCTAGGCTCATAGTAATGGTTATCGGTTAGAGAAATTCTCCACAAGTAAAGTATAATATTTTTTTATATTGTTTCTATTGTATATATTGTTGTTAAGTTAAATGACTTTAACTTCATGTTCATATATTGATTCAATTGAGTTCTTTCATCTTTCAGTTCAATCATCTACACTTACAATTCTACTTGCATACTCGTATATTCAATGTATTGATGTCATTCGACCTGCATCCTTTTATGATGCAGATACAGGTGTTCAAGATTATCAATAAGGGCTTCGTTGAGATCACTCTACACTCTAGTTAGCTTTTGGGTGAGTCTCATTGTATTCTGGAGGACCTCGCATTTACTTTCAATTTAGAAGTTTCGAGATGTCGTGGGTCTTGTCCCGATATCCTTCTTTAATTATAGAGGCTTCACAGATAGTTGGGCGGTGCAAATCGCTCACAGTTTCAGCAGAGGTCTACAACCCAGAACGTTCATCAGCTAGTGCTCCATCCCATAGATTTCTACAGGATCAGAAAGGAAGAGCATCAGGATCTAAGTCACACAGGAGTGCTTCAGGAAACCGGACTTTTCCAACTTGTCCAAAGTGTGGTAAGAATCATCTGGGTTAGTGTCTTTCAGGAAGAGAGGGGTGTTTTGGGTGTGGTCAGTCTGATCAAAGGTTGAAGGATTTCCCTTCTGCCAGGCACGAACAAGGAGGTAACAGTGCTCAGTCTACTACATCAGTAGCGCCAGTATGTCACCCCACTCAACAGGGTTCCTCCTCTTGTATAGGTGGCGGTCAGCACCAGAACAAGTTTTATGCTCTGCAAGCTCGACAAGACCAAGAATATTCTCCCGATGTGGTCATTGGTACATTGAGAGTCTTCAATTTAGATGTTTATGCATTGTTCGATCCGGGGCTACACTGTCATTTGTAATTCCCTAGATAGCAATAAACTTCGGTGTCAGTCCATAAACTCTCTCAGAACCCTTCTTAGTCTCTACTCCAGTAGGTGACCCAGTTATAGCTAAACAGGTATACAGAAATCACCCTGTCACATTCCCCAGAAAGTCACCTCAGCAGACCTTGTAGAGTTAGAAATGGTAGATTTTGTTATTATTCTAGGCAAGGATTGGTTACATTCATGTTATGACTCAGTCGATTGTAGAACTAGGATCGTTCGATTTTAGTTTCCAAACGAGCCAGTCTTAGAGTGGAAGGGTAGTAGTTTAGTGCCTGTAGGTCGATTTATCTCTTACCTTAAGTTTGTGAAAATCAATTCTAAAGGGTATATGTAACATCTTTTTCGGGTTAAGGATTCAAACTCTGAAACCCCAACTCTGTAGTCAGTACCCATCGTAAATGAGTTTCCAGAAGTGTTCCCAAAAGATCTTCCTGGAGTTCTTCCCTAAAGGGAAATCAACTTTGGAATAGATCACCTTCTAGATACCCAATCTATTTCGATTCCTCCTTACAGAATGGCTCCAGTTAACTTAAGGAATTGAAAGAACAATTGAAAGGCCTTCTCAATAAAGGCTTCATCAGTCCCATCATCTCTCCATAGGGTGCTCCAGTGTTGTTCGTACGAAAGAAAGACGGTTCTCTCAGGATGTGCATTGATTATCGTCAATTGAACAAAGTCACAATCAAGAATAAGTATCCCATCCCTAGGATTGATGACTTGTTCAACAAACTTCAGGGTGGTGGTTGCTTTTTTAAGATAGAACTCAAATCCAGTTATCATCACCTTAGACCCAGAGATACTGACATGCCGAAGATATCTTTCAAGACTCAATATGGTCACTATGAATTTATAGATATGTCTTTTGGACTAACAAATACTCCTACAGATTTCGTGGACTTAATGAACATGGTGTTCAAACAGTACTTTGACTTATTCGTCATTATCTATATTGATGATATTCTCATTTATTCTCAGAGTGAAGAAGAACATGCGACTCATTTGAGAGTTGTTCTGCAAACTCTCAAATATCGCTAGCTATTCGCTAAGTTCAATAAATGTGAATTCTTGTTATAGTCAGTCGCTTTCCTTGGTCATGTGGTATCCAACGAAGAGATCTGACTAGATTCTCAGAAAATTTAGGCAGTAAAACACTGTCCCAGACCCACCTCTCAAACTGATATCAAAAGTTTCTTGGGTTTGGCCGATTACTATAGAACATTTGTTGAAGAATTTTCATCCATAGCTTCCCCATTGACCAAGTTAACTCAGAAAAAGTTCAGACAAAAGTGAGAGAAACTTCTTAGAACTGACGACCAGGTTGACTACAACTCTGGTCTTAACTCTACCATAGGGTTTAGAGGGTTATGTGGTTTATTGTGATGCATCTATGGTCGGCCTAGGTTGTTTTGATGCAGCAAGGTAAGGTCATAGCTTATTCTTCTAGACAACTTAATGTCCACGAGAAGAACTACCTGACTCATGACCTCGAGCTTGCAGCCATAGTGTTTTCCCTAAAGATTTTGAGACACTACTTGTATGACGTTCATGTTGATGTGTTAATAGATCATAAGAGCCTAAAGTATGTATTAACCCAGAAAAAGTTGAATCTTCGTCAGAGGAGATGGCTTGAATTCCTCAAAGACTATGGCATGAACATGCTCTATTGTCCGGGTAAGGCCAATGTAGTGGCTGATGCTCCCAGCAGATTGTCTATGGGTAGTGTAGCACATGTTTAGTAATAAAAGAAATAGTTAACCACAGATGTTCACCAGCTTGCTCTCTTAAAAGTTTGCCTTACAGACACGTCAGATAGTGGTGTTATAGTTCAGGATGGATCAGAATCTGCATTGGTAGCAAAGGTTAAGGAAAAATAGGATAGCGATCTTATATTACTTCAGTGAAAAGGTGCAGTTCATCAACAAAAAGTTGATGTTTTCCCCCAAGGGGGAGATGGTGCACTTCATTACTAGGGTCACTTATGTGTTCCAACTATGGGTGAGTTAAGGCAGCAGATTCTTACAGAAGCCCATAATTCCATATATTCTATTTACTTGGGTGCCACTAAGATGTATCGTGATATACGGGAAGTCTATTGGTGGAATGCCATGAAGAGGTACATCACAGATTTTGTGTCTTAGTGTCCTAAATGTCAACAGGTTAAAGTAGAACATCAGAAACCAGGAAGTGTGACTCAAGAGATTTCCATTCCTACATGGAAGTGGGAAGTGATAAACATGGACTTAATTACGGATTTACCTCATACTCATAGACAACATGAATCCATTTGGGTGATAGTGGACAGAGTTACTAAGTCAGATCACTGTTTAGCCGTCAAGACTACAGATTCGGAAAAGGACTACGACAAACTCTACATCGATGAGATAGTGAGGTTGCACGGGGTTCCCTTGTCTATCATCTCATATAGAGTTCCTCAGTTTACATCATATTTCTGGAAGTCATTCCAGAAAGGTCTTGGTACTCAGGTAAATCTTAGTATAACAATTCATCCACAGATGGATGGTTAGGTAGAGCGTATCATTCAGACCTTAGAGGACATGTTAAGAGCTTGCGTGATCAATTTCAAGGGTAACTAGGATGATTACCTACCTTTCATAGAGTTTATTTACAATAACAACTTCCATTCTAACATTCAGATGGCCCATTATGAGGTACTATATAGGCGTAGATGTAGATCTCCGATTGGTTGGTTTGAAGTAGGTGAAGCAGCCTTGACTAGGCCAGATTTAGTTCATGAGGATATGGATAAAGTTCAGCTCATCAGAGATAGACTAAAGACAGCTCAAAATCGTCAAAAGTCCTATGCAGATGTCATGACCCAGGGGTACACCCTAGATGTAACATAGCGTATAGGACCCTAAAAACCCCATAGTATCCACTTAGCATTCATAACATAAGGAATAGAACAAATGAGGTAAAGACAACAATTTCAAGTGCAAAAGTTATATAAAAGTAAAGTAGAAGTCTAAAACACTTGTTTCATTAGCCATCTAGTGCAATAGAATGAAATTGGGCCTAGCCCATACATCATGTCCAAAACTGGAAATAAGAAAAGAAACTAAGAACAGTGAAAATCCATCATCGAAGCATGAGGACTCACCAAAGCTCGGGAACCTCGCAAACAACCACTAGCCACGAAACTGAGAAACCTGACTATCGGACCCTACATTTTGGGAAATGTAGGCAAGAGTATGTGTTAGTACAAAACAATGTACCAAGTATAATAGCTATGCATAAAATATTTAAATCATGCTAAAATAGGACATTTCATGACATGCAATTGACCAAGCTAAAACATGATATAAGAAGAGTTAGAAAACATAAGTCATAAAACATGGTGAATGCAAGTTAACATCTTTAAAGCCTTTGAACACATATGAGATACTCCTCGAAGTAACCTTAATTCATTATTATTGTGGGAAGTAGCCTTAACCAACGTATATACCATGTGAGCTATAACATGATCCCACAGTGTCTCCCACACTAAAAAGGGTTGTCCCACTTGCAAAGGTAAGGGTCGTGAACTTCTAGCTTAAGTGGATCCACTAGCTAATGTATATTTGTACAATCATCTTTTGGGGGCACATAGGTAAGGGATAAGGAGATTGCTTCTACAAAATCGGCCTCTACTATGGGGAGAGCCTCCATCTCAATATCTTGTCGTTGCTAAGCATAATTCACACAGAATAGTCATTTCTTACTTGTTCTTGTTATCCATGGAATGACACGTCATCTTGTCAAGCCAAGCTAAGTCAAAAGTCATCCATGGAAAGGTATCATTCAATAACTAATCAAAGCTAGGTTTTATTAGGATAGCTCTTTATCTTTAATTCAATTAGGCGAGAAGACCTTTCAACCTTAGAAACCTTTCACAGTCATGCTTTCATGTGTATATTAGGAAAATCCTTTCAACAACACAACAACAACATCATCATTGATACTTTCCTCTCAAAGCATCCTTCATTTGCATAGATTTCATAAGAACATGCATAATTCCATAATTTACCTTTCAAGGTCCAAAATCCACTTTCAATCATCAACATTTAGAAAACATGGGTTAGACATGGATCCCATCATAGTTTCATGTAAATCCATCAATTCATGCTTGATTTCATAAACTCCTCTTTCGTAATCAAAACCCACACCATATGATCATAATTTAAAAACATGGGGATTTCATGGGTTCATAGGGGAATCATCATAAAATCATGGTATTTCATCATTTCATGCATAAGAGATCATAATTCAATCATTTAAATCAATACTCAAGAGAACCCATGGCAATTGAAGAAAACCCTAACTAAATTGGGGGATTTCAATCTTTGAAAATTGGAGAATTTGGGAACTCCATGAATGGAAGGATTCCATGGGTGAAAACTATCATACCTCAAAGACAATTGCTTATCTTTAATGGAGGACTGGAGACTTGACTTGAAACCGTAGGTTGAATCTTCTTCTTCAAGATTTCTTAAAGAGAGAAATATTTTGGAGAGGAAACTTGTTCTTCTCTTGGTAAATTTGAAAAGAATGATTTCTATTGGGAAATTTGGGGGTTAAATACTTATAGGGTCTTAGTAAAGGGTAAAACGGCATAGTATTAGGCTAGACTAACTAGGAAAAGACCTAACTACCCTTGAAATAACTTTCGACCTACCATCGACACCCCTGACCGACGGACCATGGACTTACCTACGGTCCATCCTGCACAACCATCACTAACTTCAGAAACATTGGATTTAGGGGTCCTGACCTACGGACCCTCGACCGACAGACTGTGGACCCAACGATGGTCCATTTGTCCGATCATGGTTCTAGGTTTCTGGGCATAGTTGGGGTGACCAATCCACAGACCACACCTATGGTCTGTGGTCCCATCCACAGGCCATAGGTTCCCTCTATTAGTTGGCACCTTCAACTTTTGAGAATAGTTACTTTGCCCTTTTTTGAATCCGAGGTGTTAGAATATATCCCCCATGGGATCATTCGTCCTTAAATGATATTTAAGCTAGCATGAAAAGAGTAGGAGAGAAACTAACAACCCAATCATCATGCAACTTCATCTAAATGCATATAACCAAGGAGGAAATATCGATTCCAAGCTAGGACGTAATTAAAACATCATAAGGAAGATAGGAACTAAACCTAGCAGGCCAATATGAATGCAATCATATAAATGCACATATCTGAGGAGGAAACATCAACTCCAAGCTAAACATACTCTTATCATTATATCATGAAACCCATATGCAACTCATGCTCAAATGCATATATCCGAGGAGGAAACATCAACTCCAAGCTAATGCATGTTCAAAAACATTGTATCATGTAGTCTATATGCAATTCATACTCAAATGCCATAAACATGTAGAAATAAATTAAGTTAACTCATTTTCTCAAAACTTAAGCTTTTTCATGAAAATTCATAATTGAAGAACTCGTGAGAATATCTAAGACACATGACTCCAAAACAAAGAGTGAACCATGAGGAACTCATTACCTCAAGCTAGAGTAGGGGTAGAAGGAAAAAGATAAGGATATCGGGATTTCATATTGGCATTGGCCTCCCAAGTAGTACCCTAACTAACTGATTCCTCTACAACACTTTTAAGGAAGCAACTTCTTTGTTTCTCAACTTCTTTACTTACTGGTCTAAAATCTCAACTGGAACTTCTTCATAAGAAAGATTCTCCTTAACTCCCAAACCTTCTAAGGGAACTATAGATGTCGGATCACCAACACATTTCTTCAACATAGAGACATGGAAAACTGGATGCACCAATGCCAACTCAATAGGCAATTCTAGTTCCTAAACAACAGTACCAACACGCCTCAAAATCTTATATGGGCCTACATAATAGGGGCAAAACTTCCCTTTCTTACCAAACCTCATTACACCCTCCATGGGTGAAATTTTTAAGGAAACCCAATCATGAACATCAAACTCAAGATCTCTTCTTCTTACATCGACATATGACCTTTGCTGACTTCGAGACGTTTTCAACCTTTCTCTAATAAGTCGAACCTTCTATATAGCATCATGTACCAACTCAGGACCTATTAGGGCAACTTCACCCACCTCAAACCAACCTATAGTAGATATACACTTCCTACCATACAATGCCTCGAATGGAGCCATATCAATACTCGAGTGATAGCTATTGTTATAAGCAAACTCAATCAATGGCAAGTGGTCATCCTAATTACCCTTAAATTCAATCACACAAGCTCTCAGCATGTCTTCCAAAGTTATGATAGTACGCTCCACTTGCCCATCAATTTGGGGATGAAAGGCCGTACTAAGCTTAACACGACCATGCAACTTTACCATTTCTCTCAAATACAACTTAGCATAATCCTCCGCCGAATAGGAAACTTTGACAAAAATAAAACGAGCCAATTTCATCAACCGATCTACTATAACCCAAATCGAGTCATGTTGTCGCCGGGTGCGAGGCAAACCAACAATAAAATCCATATTCAAATCTTCTCACTTCCAAGTAAGAATGCTAATATCTTGGGATAAACCTCCCAATTTTTTATGCTCAACTTTCACTTGTTGACAATTAGGACACTTAGTCACAAATTCTGCAATATCCTTCTTCATCATATTCAACCAATAGACCTTTCGTAAATCATGATACATCTTGGTGGTTCCCGAGTGAATGGAATATCGTGAACTTTGGGCTTCTGACAAGATATGCTCCCTCAAGTCATCAACATTAGGAACACACTAACGACCTTGATATCTAAGTACACCATCTCCCCCTTGGGAAAAAGCCTCAATGGATTTTTTAAGCACTGCTTTCTTTAAGTCTACCAAAATTGGATCAAGACTTGCTTGGCTTCCACATCCACCACATAAGACAATTCTGAACCATTGTGAACCATAACACCACCCTTGGTAGAGTCCACTAACTGAACGCCCTATCGGGCTAATCTATGAACATCTCGAACCAACTCCTTTTTACCTTCCTCAATATGAGCAACACTACCCATATATAACCGACTAAGAGCATCTGCCACCACATTTTCTTACCGAGATGATAGAGAACACTCATATCATAATCCTTCAATAACTCAAGCCACCTTCTTTGGCAAAGATTTAGATCCTTCTGATTAAACACATATTGCAAAC
The DNA here is from genome assembly GCA_036250405.1 of Solanum raphanifolium. Lineage (NCBI taxonomy): Eukaryota > Viridiplantae > Streptophyta > Magnoliopsida > Solanales > Solanaceae > Solanum > Solanum raphanifolium. Next base: position 22,899 of record JAJOOE010003603.1, read on the forward strand.
TCTTGTTGTCAGTAAACACATCTACATGCACACCATAAAGATAATGCCTCTAAATCTTTAAGGCAAAAACAACCACCGCTAGTTCAAGGTCATGGGTAGGATAATTTTTCTCATGAATCTTAAGTTTCCTTGAGGCATAGGCAATAACCTTCCCATTTTGGATAATCACATACCCTAGCCCAATTCTCAAGGAATCACAGTAAACAACCAAACCATCAGTCCCTTCTGATAAAGTCAACACCGGACCGGAAGTAAGTCTATCCTTCAACTCTTGTAAACTCTTCTCACACACTTCGGACCATATGAACTTAGCCTTCTTTTGAGTCAAAGCCGTCAAAGGAGAGGAAATCAAAGAAAACCTCTCAACAAACCTTCTATAGTAACCAGCTAAACCCAAGAAACTTCTAATAACCGAGGGGGATAGAGCTTTAGGCCAACTCTTGACCGCATCCGTCTTCTTAGGATCTGCCTCAATGCCCTTACTTGAAACAATATGACCAAGAAAAGCTACGGACCTTAACCAAAACTCGTATTTACTAAACTTGGCATAGAGTTGTTGGTCCTTAAGAATTTGTAACACGATCCTCAAATGATCAATACGCTCATTCTCACTTCTCGAATAGATCAATATATCATCAGTGAATACAATCACAAATATGTGAAGGTATTGTCTAAACACTATATTCATCAAATCCATAAATGTTGCCGGAGCATTAGTCAACCCAAATGACACTACCAAAAACTCATAATAACGAGTTCAAGAAGCCGTCTTCGAAATATCATCTTCCTTCACCCTCAATTGGATATAACCCGACCAAAGATCAATCTTTGAGAAGTAACTTGCTCCTTGAAGTTGGTCAAATAAATCATCTATCCTTGGAAGAAGATACTTATTCTTAATGGTCACCTTGTTCAACTGACGATAGTCAATACACATACGAAGGGAACCATCTTTCTTTCTAACAAAAAAAACTGGAGCACCCCATGGGGAGATACTCAGTCGAATGAAACCCTTATCCAACAAATCTTCCAATTGTTCTTTCAACTCCTTTAGTTCCGTCAGAGCCATCTAGTAAGGAGGAATAGAAATAGGTTGTGAATCTGGGAGAAGGTCAATACCGAAGTCTATTTACTTTTTCGGAGGTATACTGGGTAAATCATCTAGGAACACTTTCGAAAACTCATTAACAATGGGGACCGACTCAAGAGTAGGGGTTTTGGAATCCACATCCCTCACCCTAACTAAATGATAAATGCAATCCTTGGAAATCATCTTTCTAGCTTTAAGGCAAGAGACAAACTGACCCTTACGCATGGAATTTCCCCCCTTTCCATTCTAGGACAGGCGTATTCAGAAACTAAAACTTGCCTACACGAGTTCTACAATCAATAGAAGCATAACATGAGTACAACCAATCCATCCCAAGGATAACATCAAAATCTAGCATATCAAGCTCTACCAAGTCAACAAGAGTAACTATATGGGATAAGGAGACGAGACACTTTTTATAGACCCTCTTAGCCACAATAGAATCACCAACAGGAGTAGAGATATAAAAAGGATCTAACAACATAAACGAAAGAACATCAAACCTCATAGTCACATATGGCGTCACAAAAGATAAGGTAGCACCGGGATCAAGTAAATCATAAACATCAAGTTGGAAGACTTTCAATATAACGATAACCACATCGGGAGAATCCTCTTGTTCAGCACGAGTCTGAAGTGCATAGAACCGGTTTTGCTTGGGAGCATTTGAACCCGAACGACTAGGAGGAGCTTGCTTGCCCTCTCTTCATTTGTCCGTAAGCATCGGGCAATCCCTCATCTTATGACCACTTTTACCACAACTGAAGCAACCATCTATGCCAGCTAGGCACTTATCCTCGTGCTTCTTTCCACACCTAGCACAAGTAGACATAGGTAATGAAGATCGACTACCATTCCCTCCTTGAGGCTTAGGGTTAGAAACCCTATATTTGTTGATCTTAGGAGAACTATTGGAGGAACCTTGACGAGAAAACCTTTGTTGAAATCTAGAATGACTATGTTCATTGGACCTTACATGAGAGAAATTACCATCACTGATTTTAGCCATCTTTGTCTCCCTAGACTTTTCCTTAAGTTTCTTCTCTTCAATCTGTTGAGAGTGAACCATGAGACGAGAGATGTCCATGTCATTAATGAGCATGGTAATACGACATTCTTTAAACACCATTTCGGACACACTCGAAACAAACTTACTCATCCTTGCACTAGAATCGGCAACCATTGTAAGGGCATATTTAGACAATTGTGTGAACTTCAAAGCATATTCCCTCACACTCATACCTCATTTATGAAGGTTGATGAACTCAAACACCTTTGCTTCCCTCATCTCAAGGGGAAAGAACCTATCAAGGAAAGCAACCTTAAATTTCTCCCAATCAAGAGGACCTGCATCTTTCGGTCTCCCTTCTTTCCATTGGTTGTACCATATTTGAGCCACACTCTTAAGTTGATAAGCACCCAACTCCGCCTTTTCCACCGACGTCACTCCCATGACCATCAACACCTTGTAAACCTCATCAATAAGCTCTTGAGGATCTTCTTCAACCTTAGAACCATGAAACTCCGGAGGATTCATCCTAGTGAAGTACCAAAATCTAGATGCCACCGTACCCACATTCGGGATCACGGGAACCACAACCTCCCTATTGGATTGGGCCTTCATGGTGTCACGACCCGGGAGCACCCCCTAGTCGTAACCGGCGTACTCGACCTCGAAGAGGTCTAATACAAGCCTCTTAGCATTCATTCATCGCATAGACACCAAAACCATAAGGAATTAAAAACTTTCTTCACACACGAA
>JAJOOE010003604.1:0-26261 GCA_036250405.1 Solanum raphanifolium
TCATCATTTTTATCAACAACCATATCATCACTTTCATATCCACGAAATATTTCATCACTACTTTGGTGTTCACGTAAAAAATTATGTAATACAACGCAAACAACTACTATAGAGGGTGTTTTTGTAAAAGATAAAAGTTTGGTGTAAAATTTTAATTTTCAAAAGATCCCAAATAATGAGATTTGGCCCAAATACTAGAAAAAACTAGTATTTGGGAATTTGGGATATTTGCCAAAAATATTTGCCAAATAATGGCAAATTGTATGGACAAACACTATTTGCCAAATTTTTCCTCAAATATTATTTGGGAAATCTATGACCAAACGGGCCCTAAAAGTTTATCACTTATCTTATTTAATGATGTAAAAAAATATCATGTTAATCATGGTTTATGTAGCAATAAAATTAGAGTAAATTTGAGTCGGCATGAAATTGTCTTTATTAGAGAATCTTTTATTTTCAACATGAAATTTCTAAATACAGATTTATATTTAATCAGACGTCGAATGATTTTTTTAAAATTTGAATTGATATGGCAAGAAAGCAATTGGCTAACATTTTCGAACTACAACTTAATTAGAGCTTAGTATTTCACTCCATTAAAGATATTTTTCATTTCACAACAAAGTTTCTCCAACTTTAAAAGGAGAAATTATTAAAAATAATAATAATTTATCTTTATATGCTCTTCATTAGTTTTTACATGTTTATATAACTCTTTGGTTTAGTTAAAGAACTAATAGTTATAATTTTGGGGACTTAGTTATTTTATCTGGATTCTAAATTATGGTTCTGATGATTTCTGACTAAGAATATTAAACGTTCAATTAATTGATTTGCTTATTTGTGAATATTCATAAATTTATCATAATGGTTCGACTATTTAAATCACCGGTTCGACTATTTAAAAACTATGGTCAAGAAATTAAAGTCATTTTAACCTCTCTTTTTACATGAAAAAATGTACTTGAATTATTGCACTGTAATAAACAGGAAAAAAAAAACACTAAGTTGGTTAAGATGTAAAATCAAAATTCAGAAAAAGAAAAACAAAACATTATGGGTCCTAAGTTGTGAAAGTTGAAAAGATAGGTCTATGTCTACTATAATTCTACATATTCATTATAAATATTCCCCAATCTTTTTTGCAATTAAGAGTAGACAATTTTTATTTTATTTTATTTATTAAAAAAAGTTGTATATATTGATGTGGAAATGCATTATTAAAATGTGGAAGAAACTATACCACATTGTTCAATTCACAATATTACATTGCATCTACATATATAGTCAAATCTTAGAACAGTGTTTGAAAATCTAATATACATTATTAAATAAAACTTTGAATTTTTTTAAAAACACGATAAACGATATTATACATTTGATACACAACATTATACAAAGTACAATTCGTAAAACATGAGTTCAAAATGTCACTAAGTATTCAATAAATAGTTAGTTTTATTGATGACTAATAATACTGTGAGAAAAATTGTCTAACATTATTCAAAAATATTTTATTTATATTTTAAATGTTCTAAGTTGCACGATAGTTAATAAGCGTGAAATTTGATAATTGGTTAGAACCATGCAATTGTGCAGTTGATGAGTCAGTTGCAATTATGTGACGCCAATCGAAGCCAACAAGGACGGCGGTCATGAAGAAGGATTGATAAGCTTATGTAGTAGCAAAGTTTCTGATGAGGTGTACATGATATCTTAGACTAAGATCACATATCGGAAGATCAGGAAAAAGTAAAAAAAATTTATAGGGTCGTTGGACATAAGTCCATGTGATACCCAAGGTCATATAGGCCAAACGATAATAAGTGCCATGGACTTAGACTTAAATTGTGTCAGAAGTGTAGATATTGATTCGATCGAACCTTATAGGAATGACAAGAGTCTATCCTTTCGACAACTCGATTGACAAACTTTAAAAAGTAAATATAAAGCATTTTAAAAGTAAATATTAAAAAAACATGGCATGTTGATGATCTAGGTTGGTCTTTTCTTCTTTTGCTTTGTGGTTTGGTGGATTGAGACGTTATCCCAACTTTCATGTGAAAAAAATAAAATAAAAAACTTTTTCTCTTTTTTCTCTTTTTCTCCTAAAAAAGGGAATAAAGTTAAATTCTTTTGGTTATATTCCTCTAAAGAATAATTACGTAATTGAAAATATCTAATCTAAGTAAATCTTGTCACCAAAAAAGAAAAAAAACCTAAATAGCTGTCCATCCAATTAATTAAATTAAAAATATCTTGTGAATGTATTATGTATATTTCATGTATAATATGTATGTGGTCGTGTATAATTAACATATACCGATTAGCTACTATTTAATTTTTTTATGTTATATGGATATAACTACACAATAAATAGCAAAGTTAATTATATATAAATAATCAGAAAATTATTAATATTAAATAGGAAAGTTATTATTACACACCTAATTGATTATGTCTAGGCATGTTTTATGTGATTGGTTCCCCATGTTTACCCTCATTAATACTCTCTCTTTCATCAATCTTCCTATATCACAAAATTTCTGTATTTTTCTCCCAAATTTCTTCCAATTTAAGATCTTTTTGATGATTGTAGGAGCAATTTTTGTAATTTGAATTCATCAGATATCGCTTAATTGATTTTCTCCTCGTTTTCATGAAGATCATATTTGTAAACATATATATTGCATCTATTTTTATAGGCTTTTGATTGAAGAATTATTTGTTTCTACATTACAGTGGCTATAGTTATAAAAAAAAGTAGTACAAGAAGAACACGAACAAAAAGAGATTGAGGTTTGTGTGATTGTCAAATTTGTATATAGTAGAATAGTTATATACATAGATACTTGTATTCTAATATTAACACAAGTTGAAATGGTGATTTGTGAATACAAGTATTATTTGGATACATAAGTAATCTATCGAATTTGGAAGGTTAATTAGGCAATACAAGTATAATTGGATACATTAATACTATTTTTTTATAAACAAATACATGAGTCAACACCAAGCCTCAAGTATTATAAGAAAAACTTGACCAAAAAGAGATTGACGTTTGTTGGTTTTTTTCATTTTTTATACAGCCGAATACTTGCACACTTTTGTTACCTACACATTCTATTATTTTCCATTTTTTTAATTTATGTATTGTCAAATATATCCATCTTTTGTTTAACAACAATGTATTCATATGTATACTATATTGGTGTGTATTCATTTTTTGTTTGACAACAATGTATTCATTTTTCAAATTATTGTGTTCATATGCTAATTAATTGTTATACTTTCTCTTGTTTAATACATTAAGTTTTTACAAATATTTGTATCCTTGATATATTAATACTTTAAATTTTATAAATAAAGATACTAATTTGAATTTGTACAATTAATAAAGTCTCCTTATCTAGTTCATTGTAATTAAAACTGTATCAGTGTATAAATAGAAAAATAAAAAACATATACAATAATATAGCTAGAAAAAGAGTTAAATTGTAGTCATTTTTTATAAATACCATACTTATAGCTATTGAACTTTAATAACCCTATAAATATAGTCATTTTTGTAAGTTGCTCTAAAATTAAACAGTAAATCTGTTTGACTGTTTGTGTGAAAATTCCCAACAAAAAAAAAGGTCCAAACCAAAACATCAAATGAAGTCTATATTTTTCATGGGCCATGTAAATTCTGCTCAACTCTTATACTGCCCCAATAATGGCCCATTATTGGAAGGTTTAAGAAGTTGTTTTTGAATTTGGAATATAAAATTTTGAGTTTGAAATCAAGTGGTTGTTGTTGGAAAAGCTTGTATACATTGATAGGGACAAAAAATTGTAGATGAAACTACAAAAAAAAAAAATCTCTTTAGATTTCGAACTTTGAACGTTAAAGTTTGGCCTTGTCAAGACAACCAACATGTCAAGATCATTGGTTGTCCGCACCCTTATACACGGATAACTTTAAGTGGCCATCGATGAGACGATGACTTAAGCCTAAAAGTTTAAGACATGACAAATATATAAATTCCTTTAGAGAGTGATTGGGAAAATGTCCTTCATTGTTGAATAAAGGATAGGCAATTTTTGCAGAAGAGTTATTTTCATGAATAAAGTAGACAACAACTCAATTTTTTTTTCCTTTTCTCAGTAATTTTTCAGTTTTTGTTCCCCCAACATTTTCAATGCACTCTGACTATATAACAACTCCAAAATTTTGTCACTTACAACAACAATAATTACTCCTTCATGCTCCCTTTGGATGTGTAAATGTCTAAATTCAATTTGAATTTAAGTTATATATACCGACTGAGATCGTTTGATACGTGAGATTGTGGTAATAATTTCAAAATAAAATTTGAAGTTAAGTTTATTCAATGTTTAATTTGAGGTATTACTAATTTTGGAATTATTTATCTCACTATTTGTAATAAAATACGAGATAAAATAATCTCATGAAATATACCAATCCGTGGGACATATGTGTGCATCCCATACTGCGTACCAAACGAATTGATTGTACATGTATTGTATACATAATATATATTTAAAATGATTATTTTATCGACGTAGTTTAATATATTATGGTGAGCCAGAGTTATCTATATAACATTATAAATTATTTTGAGATTGTTAATTTTGGATCCGGCTCCCCTCCATTACCCCTTCCCTTCATTTCGTTAAGTGCACGTCTAGATTAGAGACATGTGTCATATTTAAAGTTTAAAGAGCAAGATTATATCATATGAATAAATATCATAATCATAGTTAAGACAACTAATTTTAGAAAACTACTCTCCAAATTTGGTAAGAATTACAATATATTTCATACAAAATTTGATATTTATTAATATCTTTAATTTACAATTTAATAGTTAAATACAAAAATATAATATAAAATTAATGATTATAACTCAAAAATCACTCAACTATTGATATTTTACTTAGAAAGTCATTCAACTATTGATATTTCACTTAAAAAGTCACCCAATCAATTTAAATGCTTTTTTGTTGAAATCTAATTTTATTTTAAACTATTTTTATTATAAGAAATAAGAAGATATCTATTTTATTTATCTTACTAATCCAATCCAATTATTTAACTATATTTTCTTTTGAAAAACGTACTGTAGCAATAGACAAAAAAATCATTTTCCGTTCTAGCAATTGTTTAGTAGAATTAAATAAGCTGAAAATGATCCAAAAAAAAAGGAGAACATTGAAATTGATTAGAAGTAATTAAGAAATAATCAAAAGAACGCACAATAGCAATCTTTTATCATTTAAAAATAATTGGTTTAAAATTAAAATTTTACAATTTAATATTTAATATTTAAATACAAAAATATAATATGAAATTAATGATATTAATAAATATCAAATTTTGTATAGAATATATTGTAATCCTTACCAAATTTGAAGAGTAGTTTTCTAAAATTAGTTGACTTAACTATAGTTATGATATTTGTTAATATAATATAATCTTGACCTTTAAACTTTAAATATGACACATATCTCTAATCTAGACGTGCACTTGACGAAATGGAGGGAAGAAGTAATGGAGGGGAGCCGGATCCATTAATTTTATATTAGATGTTCAACCAAAACATGGGATAAATTCATCTCGTATTTTATGCCAAAACTATTATCCAATCCCACAAATGAAACGATATTGTTTGGTTAAAAACCATTTTATCCTAGGATTAAAACCATAATTATAATATTGGGATTATAACCAGAAAATCTATCTCACATTCTATATGGAATAGATAATTTCATAATTATGGTATAAAATTTATCCTAATATCCTCAATTAAATATGGAATAAATTTAATCCTAAATTTTATATCGAAATAATTCATTTAATCCCATTTTATATCTAGTGTATTGAAACTAAACATAATTCTTGGATTTGGCATGAAACAACATAGAAAGCCTTATTTTATTCATTGGCCCAATATTTAAGACCAAAAGAACAACATTTGATCCAAGAAGCACTTTACATTTGTTTGAAGAATTAATTTCACAAAATGACCTTCATAATGCGTGTTCTTGAATTTTTCGACTCCGATTAACAATTTTTTTTTTTTAAAATTAGCTTCCACATCGGGCATAAGTTGTTGACATAACTTTGATTTTCTTACGAGAAAGAAGTTTGGAATATTTTAAGACAATGAACATGTTCAATTGACTACAAATTCTACCTTATAGGCAATTGACCAAAATATATATGTCAAATTCTATCTTATAGAAAAACCTAGAATTTGTAAGTAAAAGTTAGTTCTACCTTCTGACAAATTACATGTCAATAAAATTTCATATAAATTGTGCATTTGTGCTAAACTATTTGGTTCGAGCAGGTCTACTCCACGTGCAACCTTGGAACAAACCTCAAAAACAACAACATACGTTTCAGTAAAATCCTATAAGTGAGGTCTGAATAGGGTAAGATATACTAAATTCTTACCTTTACCTATAAGGAATGAAGAGGTTATTTTCGATGGATCTTCGGCTTGATAGATAAGAAAAGTGCATAGTAGCGAAAAAATAAGACAGTAAGATACAAAGCAAGTGAAGCAACATGTAGTAATACACGTATATAAAAGAAAAGGAACAACGCGTACTAAATGATACTACTAATAAGGATAAGCGTAGATGAGGCTATCCACATAGTACAATGACACTCGACTATCCACTAACTTTCTAGCCTAAAATCATCGACCTCTACCCCTTCTTATTTAGGGTCATGTCCTCATAAGCTGGAGTAATATGTCATGTTATATCTAATCACCTCCCCCAATAATTCTTTTTCGGCCCAACATCTACCTCTCCTAACTCCTCTTACAACCAACCTCTCACACCTTTTCTTCACATACATATCAATATCATCTTTGTCTTGCTTCCCTCATCTGATTGTAGTCACAGCCTCACAGGAGGGCCTAGCTAGCTCCACCCCCCGTGGCAAACATGATGGTGGGCCGAACCTTAACTGAGTTTAAACAAATCTTACATCATGCAAAATCAGAAGCCTTCGATCTGATCCAAAACGGACAATATCACATCTGATCTGAACTTTTACATATGTTGCTATCTCAGTCAATTCAATTGAACATTTACATTGACTATGTGCCTTGAAAGAAAATGACATACATGTACCTTAAGGCAAAAGTATTAGGACTACACTGTAGAAGTCATATTATAAGTTCAAATTTAGACCTAACTTTTATTGGACAAATTAACATACATAGTATCTGTATTCTATAACAAGACAGCTCATAATTAATACGTCAATATTTTCAAGATAACAAAGACTTTTTTTTATAGTTTGATGTTGCTTATAATCTCATTTTCCCTCCTTTATCATTATGAAATTATTCGTACACAAATAAATTACTTCGTGTCATATAAAAAGACTTTTTTTTGGTATGTTTGACTAAATTTGAATTCACGCATTGTGGTGCACATTTCTGAAGATGGTGCGTACTCAACAAAGAAAAATCATTCACAGAAACTTGAATATGAAACCTTTAATTAAGAATGGAGAAATCTCAAACTATCCTACCACGACTCGTATTAATGTATCATCAACAATTCTAACATGAATTAATTAGACTAAGAATTTTGTTGCATTGACCCTAAATCCTAATTAAAGATAAAGTCTTAAACCATCAGCTAGCTCAAAAAGGATATTCCGCCCTTTGTTTTTGTAAATTGTAACTTGTGACATGGGAAAAAATTTGGTTATCGTTCGTGGATATGGTGAGATAGATAAGATCCTTTTATTTTTAACTAAAAAAAATTGTATTTGAACCTTATGAATAGGAAAAGATCTTGATTATAGAGCACTTTCTTATTTAATAGGTCATGTGTTGTGTAGATCAGATTAGTTATTGAATACCAAATGAAGAAAGAAAAAAAGTTTATGTTGTTAAATGATTTCAAGTGAATATACAATAAGAACATTATTTGTTGTTAAATACTCATAAATATTTAATGAATTTATTAATACTAATTAATAATTGAGCAAAAGTTAATGAATTAATGTGAATCTCTGATGCTTTAAAGCTAAATTTGCCTCTAGAGTATATATTATACTCCCTCCGTCCGATTTTATACGTCATCCCTTTCTATAAATAGTTGGTCCATAATACTCCCTATATTCCTATTACTTGTCCACTTTTTCTTTTATAGTTGTCCCTAATTACTTGTCCATTTTGACAAATCAAGAAAGGACACTTTTTTTTTTACCTATTATACCTTCAATTAAATGACTAATTACTTTGAAAAATGTAGAACTTTTCATCCACTTCATAATTAATAGGGGTAACATGGTAAACTCACCGTGTCATTAATTATTTTCTTAATAGGTGTGTCAATTCAAAAGTGGACAAATAATTAGGGACAGAGGGAGTACTTGTCATTTCATAAAATTAATGCATAAATTATCATATTCTTCCTTTTTTACCCTTGTGAGTTATTAGCGTTGAAAATATACATTTGACCGACCTAGAAAAGCTAAGTAAATGATTCATGTTCATTGGTTAAATTAATTAATCAAAATAAATTAATTTATATTCATTAATTGAAAACTTGAGTTTCAAAAAAATTAAATAAAGGTAGAAGGATAAAGTTACATCATTTCTTAATGCAAGTGCAAAGTAAAAAAGTGACATATAAAATAAAACGAAGGGAGTATAATGTATCTATCCTTAATCATAGACCTTAAGTTCATCAGAATAAATATCACGTAATAAAAAATAAACAAAAAGAAGGAAGGGGAGGTTAATGTACCTTCCCACAAAGGCCTAAACTTTCAACCCATGCTGTTGGGAAAAGAAAAAAAAAACATTGTGGAATTTAATGTCTAAACTTTTAGGTCTATGTAATGATGATTATTTAACTTAATGTATGTTGCAAAGTTTTCATCCACTTGTCAAAGTAAAATTCTTCTTTTGGGATTTATTATCCCACGTTTGATATTTATTGACCCGATTGATTGTATCTGTATTTCGTAGAATTTATTAAAAGAGAAAATATTATTTACCAAGAGTTCTTCACTTCTAGAGTTTAATTAAAAATAGAGAAATTATATTCATCTCACTATCCTATTCGTGTGTTAGTAATTCAACTTAATTAGATTGTCTCTCATAATATAAAATTAGAGTAGCACTATAAAAAAATCCTATAAATACAAATTTTTTTATTTGATTTACAGTAAGCACCTTTTGACCTTTTTAACTTCACTAGAGAAGACATTCTTAGAAAAAATCTTTTCCCATAAAGATTAATTAAGTCACATAATATTTCTTTATTATAATAATTTAACCTTTTTATTGCTGGCAAGTTCAAATAAATTATTCTCCTTTTAATATTATCACATCCACACTAGAAAACAAAAAAATGGTGAAGAAGTCAATGCATTCACCTCTCAAAAATCAAGATTTTCCAAAAAAAATTTATCCTTATTTTAATTAGGATTTGAATTATATTATATACTATATATACACAGATTTTTTTTCCACTTTTCACTAAGGAATATTATAATATAAAGGAGTAAATCCTCAAAGAAATCAAGAGAATAGTATGATTTTCTGATGAACAGTTGTCGATTGATATTTTTTGAATATATGTGACTACCAATATTGATCAGTATATGATTATCTAATTAAGTGACCAAATTATATAAATAAATTAAATAGTCAGGACATAAAATTTAAAAATTTATTTTAATTAATTAATGAACCTAAATTATTCAACTTTGTTTTCTAACATATACAACTAAGACATCACAACTTTTTTGGATTTTCTTGGATGTTTCCCTATGAGGATTCTCTTTACATTTTGCCTGCAAAACATGACTTGATTTCTACTTTTTATAATTATGTCTTTTGTTCCCCACTAGTGGAATATTTATTTAATCACAAATAAATTATTCATCATTTATTACTAATTAATTAATATATTTAAATTTGTCCTTATCAATAGGAGTAATCAGTGATAGAAATATGATGTAGATTAGATGTGGATTCAAAATTTAAAATTTTAAGTTAATGTGTAATATAATTTATTTTATAGTCAAATATTTATACTCTAAATAAAAATTAAGAAAATTCTCGTAAACTCATCTGTTGTACTCTAAATTCACCTGCGGTTTAGATGATTATAAAATTTAACGAAAATATTCTTTATCTCTATGAGATTAGTCGAGGTAAGTTTAAAATTTACATTTACGTTACTTTTTTCAGATCCTACTGATGAGATTATATTGAGTTTGTTAGATGTTATTAGTTATATTTTAAAATTGATCGATGCAAATTGTGCTTATTTTTCTAAGCAAATGTCTTAATCAGTAGGGTCTGACTAATTTAATTTGTAGGGAAAAAACTCGTGATGTAAATCACAACTTTCCTAATATAACTTTTGTTTTAAAATCCTCTAATAAAGAAAAAAATATATCTGCATTTATTGCTTAGATTATTATTTTTTTCAATTTAGCAGCCTTTAAATTCATTGATCAAGACAATTTTTTTTAAAAAACTTTAGACCATAAAAATCCAAGATTATATATACTTGACCCAAAATCAGATTTTTCTTATAAAAAAAAGTAGAAGGCTACAAAACATGACAACACAACAAGTTAATTACATATATATATATAATAAATAAATAAATGAGAAAAAACAAATAGGATATGAAATAAATTAAACTGTGCATGTTTCATCATTGAAGTTTGAAAACATAGTGAAACATAGTGGCTCCTCTAGTTTCCAAGAGACTAATAAGATATTTTTTTATTGAGAAAAATATAAGTTATATATATCGACAATAATAATATTATGAATTTTTTGTATTCAATATAGTTTAGTCTATATAACTTTTATTTTAGGTTAGTAATTAATTTACTAAATAGAATTAATTGTTTGCGATAATCTTTGAGTGACCGTACAAATGTTCTTTACATCATCCATATAAAACATAAACTCATATGTGAATAATTACTGCTAAAACATTAGTACTAACACACGACGATGAGTTTAATAGAACAGATAACAATTATACTACAACTACGATTCAAGTTTTAAGAGAGATATAAGTCTTGATGCATAAACATATTTGATATCTATCTTGATGAAAAGTAATCATATGGATGATGAAATAGTCGATTTGTGATAAACTGGTTCTAACATTATCTTTATATTTTTTTAAAAATATGAAAAAGAAAAAAGGAAAGTACTAACACATTAATTTCCCAAAAAGAAATGCACAATGGAAACTTTTTACTTTTTCCAATTGTACTTTAAAAAAAAAACTACTTTTTCCAAATTGAAAAATCTTCTTATATTTGTCCATCAATAGTACATCATGACTTTTTCTTCTGTCTTGATCTCATGATCAAGCAAAAAGCTATTGCTATTACAAGTAACATGATTAGTGCTAATTAGATCCTTAATCTCCTCCAAGCTACTATAATCTAATGGATTTTGTTGCTCATCAACATAACAACCACCACCATTATTTCCACTAATCAACTTTTCTCCTTCACTAATAACACCATTGTTATTATACATATAGCTATGAAAATTAAAATTCGAAATGTCATAACTCTCTTCAGAAGAGGTAGTAGGACCCGCGAAAGTACTAGCGGTAATGCCTGAGGTACAACTAGTCGATGCACCCGCGCTTAAGAAACTTGTACTTGATGGGATTGTACTAGGAATATTGGTTTCATAGCATGGGAAAGTTGTGTTGTTGGGATAATTTGATGAGATTAATAAAGATGAAGCTTGAAGAAGTGAAATTTGTGAGGAATAATTATTGTAACAATTAGTGGGAATTTGGTGTTGATAATGATGATGATTAAGAGGTCTAATGATCTTGTGAGATGAAGAGACAAATCCCATTAATTTCTTCTTGAGCTTTGTGTTCCAATAGTTTTTTATATCATTATCTGTCCTGCCTGGTAATTGAGATGCTATTATTGACCACCTGCATATATTTTTTAGATATCGAGATTAGTTTAATTAATTTTCATGACCAAAAACATGAAAGTTACTAGTACTAATTAACTAGACTTTAATTCTTGAAAGTAATACTCATGCATGCAAAGTATATATTTCTAGGATCATACTAGTTGTTAGAAGCAGAGACTAATTCAAGATTTGAATCATTTCGAGTTTAATTTGAAATTTTATCACATCCCATTTAGGTACGAAGCTAGAAGGAGGAAATTAAAGTGGTTCACTCGAACTATCTATAACTTGTTCTCAACATCCCCCTACTTAGAAGTTGATCCATGATTCAAAATTAATGTGTTTGAATTTTAAAATTCTTAGCAGCGAACTCATCGTACTTTTGAAATTATGTGATCAAAATTTAATAATGATTGAAATTTTAGTAGAAAAAATATGTATATACCTGCTTCCAATGTTAGCATAAAGGCTGCAAATGATTCTGTCTTCTTCCTCTGAAAACTCTCCGTGTTTAATATTTGGCCTAAGATAATTTAGCCATCTTAATCTGCAGCTTTTTCCACATCTTCTTAGCCCTAATCACAAACAAATAATTCAAAAAATCAGAATTAATTAACAAAATTAAATTAAAAGAAACAAATCAAGTATGTGAGTAGTTATAGTACTTACAGATTTAATAAAACTCAATACTTTCGATTTAAACATAAATAATTTATCCAAAATCTCGACTTTAACTCCAATACAAAAGAGAGAGAACAAAAATGAAACATAACTAGAAAAAGACCAACAAATCTACAATTCTACTTACGAATTCGACAAAACTCAATACTATTGATTCAAACAACTATGTTTATATAAAATTCAAAACACATAAACTCAAAATTCCGACTCTATCTATCAGATACTCAATTAAATAAAACATACCGGCTTTTTGTGGAAGAGCAATCCACTTTCCACCAGTGCCAAATTTGTCAATATATTCTTTTAATTTTGCATCTTCTTCTGGTGACCATGGCCCTTTCTTCACATTTGCTTTATCACAACATGGAGCTCTCCCCATAATTTTTTTTTCTAGAGAAGAGATTTTGAAAAAATGGACTAAAAGGATTGGCTTATAAAAAGTGAATTTGGACACCAATATATATATATTGAGAGAGATATATCTTACACAAGTCAAAGAACACACATTAATTTTTCAATTTTTGTAAAGTTGTCCTACACTAGTTGAGTGATTAGATAGACTAAATTTATTATATACAAGGAGACACAAGTTTCCACCATAAAATATTTTAATATACTCTCGTCCTACCATAATTGTCCCTATTAACTTGACACAAGAATTAAAAATAATAAAGGATAGGATTTTATCAAATCACCTTTATTAAAATATAAGTCATCTAAACATTGAAAATGAATAGTATTAAATAACAAGGGTAAAAGAGACAAAATGATAAATTATTCATTTCCTTGGTTTTTATAAAGTGGACAAATATTGTTGAACATCCTAAAATAGTATAGTTGACAAGTAAAGATGGACAAAGGGAGTACTATACTTCTCCGTTTCAATTTACTTGGTTGATTTTAATTTAATACAGAGTTTAAAACAAGAAAGAATATTTTTAAATCTTGTGATCTTAAACTAAAGATATGTCTTAGCCTTGTGGTATGCATTAGAATTAAAAAAAAAATTACCAAACAAAAGACATTCTTTTTTAAACGAACTAATAAAAAACAAAACAAATAATTGAAACGAAAGAAGTACTATTTAGTGGGATAGTTGTGATTAGTCCATTTTTAATGATCAAGCGATCTTAAGTTCGAGTTCCCTCAGAATAGAAAAAATAATGTTAGAATCACCACCTTCAAAATGAATTCTACCATACAAATTCAAATTTAGTCAAACTCTTATATGGATATCAAATATTAAGCGAAAAATAATACTATTAGAAACTTAATTTACTTGGTCTTTGTTTTTTATTTTTTATTTTATGTTACAGCAAAAGGATCCAAAGTCTGCCTAAATAATGGCGTACAATTCAGCAATTGAATATGATTGGTCATAGGCTCATAGCCATATATAGACTAATTATCATTTTGAACCACCAACCAAGTACAACAAAATTTCAAAACATTAGTAAGATTCGCGATTTTAACTTTATGAGTTTGAGTTCGAAATTTTATTCGATTTTTATTAAATAGAAATACATAATTTAATAAATTATATCGCATAAAATGGAACGTAGAGAATATTTGATTTACTTAATAGTTGTAATACAAGAGGTTGAAATGACAGATCAGATAAGGCAACACTTATTTAAAATATACTCTCTCCATCCCATTTTATATGACATCCCTTTCTATAAATGGCTGGACCACAATACTTGTCATTTTTTAAAATTTATGCATAAATTACCATATTTTGTCTATTATACCCTTGATAAAATAGTAAATTAATTTTGTCATTTATTAATAAAGTCCACTTAAGAAAATATTAAATAAAGATAGAATAGTAAAGTTACATCATTTCTTAATGCAAGTGTAAAATAAAAAGGTGACATATAAAATGGGACGGAGAGAATAATAAACAATTTGATAAAAAAAAAACCTTTATTTATTAAATTGGTCCATCATTTTAACTTCAACTTGAAATATAGAATTTGAAAATTTTAAAATATAATTTTTTGGTATTAAACTTTCTAAACATATGATCAAGTTTTATTCTTTTTTGCTATTCATCAATCAACCTAATGAAGTTTTTGATCAAAATCTTTTCACCTACTATTAGATTTATATTATTTTACATGAATTTAAATTAATCGAACGTAGTTAACCGCGGCAGAAGAGCGGCCTTTAACTAAGCTGTCACTGACTGGCAATCACGCACGGCGCACACCTTCTCTCTCTTACACATGTTTTTTTAAATATTTCTTCTCGTTCTTTTAGTCGTGTTTGATCATGGATTTCAAAAGTAAATTTTTTTTTTTTTGATAATTAAGAAATCTGTCAGTGACCCACCTTTTGGATCAATCACAACCTTCTAAGCTCGGTCGATAATGGGCCTGCCCCTTTACCCTTCCCTATTTAAATATCGGGCTTCGCTTTACATGATGTGGGGTTTGAACTTGCCTTGGGACATTTCAAAAGTAAATTTTAAAAAAATATTTTTAATATTTATTTGATTATATAATATGATCAAATTTAAACTCCATCTGTCTCATTTTATGTGAGATAGTTTGACTCGGCACGAAATTTAAGAAAAAAAGGAAGACTTTTAAAACCTGTGGTTCAAAATGAATGATAGAAATTTGTGTGGCTGTAAATCATTTCATTAAGAATAAAATAGATATTTTATGGAGTAGTTAAATTGTTACTTAATATAAAAGTGTGTCATTCTTTTTTAGACTAACTAAAAAGGAAAGTAAGTCACATAAATTGAGACAAAGGGAGTAATATTTTTAAGTACCTAAACACTAGCTTAGATTATTTTTTGGAATTTATCAACTTGAGTCGATTACATTTGAATTATCTTCAAAGCAGATAAACTTGAAAAGAGATTTTAAAAACGGGCGCTAGTTAAATAATTGACCCAAAAAGCATACATTTGTGCACATTTAATCTGGTAAGATGGTATAAGAATTGAATTTTGTTTGAATCGTTTTTCAAAAGTTAGTGCAATTTCATGATTATGAGAAAAAGAAGATAACTTTTGATAAGAATGACTGACATACAAGAAAATTTTATTTCTTGTCAATAAATGTGAAGAATAAATACTACAACTTCATTCATCACTTAATGTGCTAATTCACAAATGAATTTGTTTCTAAAACAATTGAATTAAAAATGGAACATGAATGAAATATCAACTTTTAAGATACAAATCTACAACTACATAGTATTCAAATTTACCCCTCTCCCCTCCAACTTGTGTTATTGCGCTATCGAGCAAAGTTGCTCGAAAACCAATTTCATATCAGGCCTTTCATCAGCTGGCAAAATGCACCTTAGTGCAACCTGAAGCATGCTATCAAGAATCGTATGCATGTCTTCGTCGTTGTTTTGCTTTCCTAATAAGAATGGATCAAAGCACTCGATTGAACGGTCTTGAAAGGCCAATAATCTCGCCCATTCGGTTAAATCCAGCACTTCTGAGTTCCCAGGAACAATTTCTGCAGAACTTCTTCCAGTCAAAAGTTCCAACAAGATAACACCAAAAGCATAGACGTCACTTTTCAATGACGGGCAAGGTTTACTTGTACTTGCGAATTCAGGTGGACGATAACCGAGTACACTGGCATTTAGAACCTGTTCAGCTGTTCCAGCAGATGTCATCAACCGATGAAGACTATAGTCAGTTAGTAGGGCATTCACGGTAGACGTGTCTATAAGTACATTTGTGGATTTCAGGTTGCCATGAGGTATGGCACTTTCATGGTGAAGGTAGTTTAGACAACGAGCAACATCTACAGAGATCTTGAGTCGATCATCGAGAGATAAAGGATGTAGCTTACAGGGTTCTGCATCTGCATACATCAAAGAATGAAACTGGCATCCATATCATCACTCAAAACTAGAAAACAAAGTACAGTGTTATATGCAATAAGCAGAATTCAAAGTAGCAGTCTCTAATAAGTGCACCGGGATGCCCTTATCAAAATGACATCAATCGAGCCCAACCAAAGTAATCAATACAAAATGAGCCACGTGAGATAAAATTCTCATGCACAGTTTTGAATGAGAGAAACAAGAGAGGAATCCTCTTTTCGACTTTTGACTCTCCCACTATCACCATCAAGGCATAATTAGCGAAGGTGGAACTGTTTTACCTTTTAGTATTACCATGAAAGCAAAAAACAGGTGTGTATCTTTTCTGCTATGTGTAATTCTAACATTGCTAATATATATGAATTGAAAAGTTCAGATTTTGGAAGATAGCTCCATTTATAAATTTCATGAAAGTTGCTATGTGAAATGTGTATTAATAGTCTCAGATACATATTCAACCAGCAAGCTAGAATATCTTTTGGAAGAAAAGTACACTTGAGGCACCGGAATGGAAATCAAGTGGCAAGATGGTGATTAAACTTCAGCATATCAGGTATGAGCAATCTTGACAACTACAATAACAATATACACATTCAAGGTTGTGCGCATTCACGGTCCATTATGTTTGATTTCATTGAAGGAGTACTACTAATTTCTTTGGTAAAACTGGATCTCGATTTCAGCACCATACAAAAATCAGAAAAGCTACAGAAATAGATGCAGGTGATATACTCTATAGATAGAAAAGGGGAGACTGACCTTTACGAAGAAGATAAAGAGCTAAACATGGTGCATCAGTGTAATTTGATATGAGAAGCCGCTCATGCTCCTTGGGACCCCAGTAGTAACCCAGTAGAGAAACTAAATTAGGATGCCTAATACTCCCCAGTTTCTTAGCTTCTCTAGCAAATTCCTTCTTGCCTTTCACTATCCCTTCCTTAAGCCATTTGACAGCAAGTACTTGGTCTGAACCAAGCGTAGCTTTATACAATGTTCCATGACAACTTCTGCCCACAGCTTCGGCAGGAGCACACGATAATTCTTCAGCAGTGACCTTCAAGGCGTTATCTAGTAGATGCAAATCTCCAGCCAGTTTATCAGGAGAAGAAACCCTGAGAGAGTTTGGGCTTTTGGATTGATCTTGAACCTTAGAAGGAGAGAGATTGGCGGATGACATGACAGATATAGGTGAAGATAATGGCTCATTTTGAACTGTTGATACTGGCACGCTGTGTTCTCTAGTGTCATGTCCACATTCTATATCAGATAAAGACAAGCCTGTGGAAATGAAAAGGCATTAGTATCAGTTGATCTGATCACCTGTCTTATTAGAAGAAGAATAGTTCCATACCTTTCTTTTCCTTGGTTCCTTTCATATCGTCCTTCCCGTCATCTCGCTGATGGGCCTTGCGGTAGATTATTAATGTCAACAAAGCTATAACAGATACACCACAGATCAGCCCAGCAATGAGGGCAGCCCTGATGGTAGATTTCATGTGAGAACCATGACTTCTCAAGCTTAAAGTTGAATCTCCCTCTGAAGGAGCTTTGGCGTGCTTTGGAAGTACAAGCAAGGGATTTCCCGGATGGAATGAGGAGTCAGGAAACCTCCATAAATTTTGTGGCACAGGTCCAGAAAAATTGTTATTAGCCACATTAAAAAATTCCAATTTGTCTGAGAGATCATTAGGAAGGCCACCTTCAAATTTGTTATCAGAGAGATCCAAGTTTACCATGTCCGGGAACTTGTCCAACCCCGGAGGTAACGGACCAGCTAATGCATTATGTGAAACATCTAGAGAAATCAAGCTTAGATTCTCTGAGTTAAATGCCATGATAGGTACACTACCACTAAATTTGTTGAAAGAGACATTAATATCAGTCAATTTGGTAGAGTTGAAAAGGCTGGGAAGGAGAGTACCACTAAGTTGGTTAATGCTAAGATCAATTGTTTTAAGTTCGAGGTATGTACCTAACATAGTTGGTAACACACCTTCAAGTGAGTTGTTTGACATCTTTAACGAAGTAAGCCTCAAGAACTGGGAAGTTTGGTTGGGGAAGGTTCCTGTCAATGCATTTGAGCTTAACACAATAACTTCAACATAATTTCCCCAACCTTGGATCCGGGACACATTTCCAGTTAGCCGATTGTTGCTCAGGTCTATGATGGCACAGCGCCCAACCTTGAAAGGCAAGGGGCCTGAGAGCTGGTTATATGATAAATTTAGAAGCTTGAGATTCACAGCACTTATACCTCCAATGGGACCTGCCAAAATAGCAAATGGCTTCATGAAATAGTTTGGAAAGGAAGTAGCTTGGTTTAGGCCTGTGGTAAGAACAACGAAAGACTTAAAATACACCAGAACTCCAACCACATGAAGAATATCTTTATGCAGCTTGTTTATAACGCAGCAAACAACAACCACAACAAATCCAGTATAATCCCATAGGTGGAGTCTGGGGAGGGTAGCATGTATGCAAACCTTACCCCTACCTTGTGAGGATAGGGAGGCTATTTCCAATAGACCCTCGGCTCGAGGAGAGATGAAATTAATAATGCAGCAAAAAAAAATAATCAAAAAGACACTGGAACATTCCACTAATTAAAATGCAAGTTTATAGCAATAATTGCCTTAGAGTTGAGTCTAAGTATGAAATATCTCCAACCTAGGGAAGAATTGGGAACAATGTGTATGATAATTACACATAAGCAGAGAATTGTACAGCATTCCTCTAGAACACAATTCCGAAGTGCTCAGGAATTGTGTTCTATACATTACATTTGATTGCAACCAAAACAAGCATGCTTTCCAGCAGATAGCAATCTAAATATTATTCATTTGTTATCTAACTGACAACAACCTCAGATCATAGATAGTACTCCCTCCGTCCCAATTTATGTGGCACTTTTCGGATTTCGAGATTCAAACAATTCTATCTTTGACCGTAAATTTATCATATATCTTTTAATTATTTTGAATTGCCAATTATTGTGACTTATAGTACTTTTTACGTAGTTTACAAATATATAAATTCCATTTCAAAAAAGTTGAAGATTCCACGCGCAAATTTCCGGTCAAACTTAAATTATTTGACTCTCGAAAAACAAAAAGTGTCACATAAATTGGGACAAAGGGAGTAGTAATTAACCATAGATTACTTAGATTGACTTCAACCAAACAAATTAACTAAAGAAGAAAGGATCAACACACCTGCAAGCTGATTCTGGCTTAGGTCCAATTCTGATAAAATCATTGAGCTATCCTCTAGAAGAGCTTCGGGGAGTGATCCAGACAACTGATTGTTCCCGAGCCTAAGAATTCGAAGGGAGACTACAAAATTGAAGGACGGAATAGTACCAGAAAGCTGATTGCCACTTGCATCAAACGCCTCTAAACTGTCAAAATATGGCATTCCATCGTGAGGAAATAGCTCTCCATCCAGGTTATTATGACTAATGTTCAGATACTGAATTGACGAGACAAAGCTCGAATTTCCTACTTGCAGGTCAAGTGATCCAACAAACTTGTTGCTACTGAGGTCTACATACTCTACATCCCCCATTGAGGCCAGAAGAAGCATAATATCAATTGAGAAGGCATTAGAGTGCAAATCCAGATACTTCAATTTCTCAAGACTAGCAAAACCAGTGGGAACCATTCCATCGAGACTATTTAAAGAAAGATTAAGAGATACTAAGTTCTTTAAACTAGTCAGCTTAGAGGGTATAGAACCCCTAAACATGTTCTTGGAAAGATCCAAAAATTCTAATGACATAATCAACCCAACTTCCTCAGTAATTTTCCCACTTAACTGGTTGTTTGCAACAGACAAATTCTGCAGCATTTTTAGGCCACTAATAGCTGCAAAATCCAAAACTCCAACCAGACCTACATCATTTAGTTCAATTGAAGTGACATGGCCATCACTGCAACCGATACCGAACCAGTTTTGGGGGCAACCATTTGGTCCCAATGACTTAGAATCCCATGAAGAAAGGACTTTCCCAGAAGAGTCTTTCAAAACTCCCTTCTTAAACTCCAAAAGAGCATCCAAATCTAAGCTTCCTTTAGCTAACTCAACTAAAAATAGCAGCACTAAACAAATGGTAGATTGCATTTCCTCCTCTTATTTTCCTCCCAATGAAAAACCCGTGTGACACTAGCAGAGAGTTACATATAATACTGAACTAAAAAGGAAAAAAGACAGCATTTTGACAAGCTAATAATTCAGAGTGGGCCAAGAAAGTAGACAAACCCCACCAAGTAGAAAGACTAAAGATTGCACAATCATTTCAAGAATCCCAGAAAATGAATTAGCAAAATTTTTAAACACAAACTGCAATCATCACTAATCATTATGTAAGTGAAATAAGAGAGTATATAAACCTAGATAAAAGAACAAGCAGCAACAACACCAGCCACTTAATTCATTGAAGTCCAACAGCAACACCAATAATGTCCCAAAATGCAAATTGCCACCATTAAATTCACTCACCAATAACCAATACATCAAAATCAAAAGAAAGAGACCCTACATTTCCCTATACCATAAGCAAGTCAATAGGGGTTGTTATTTTAGTCAAACCAACTTTCCTTATATAAATGAAGAAACAGTAGACCACCAAAAACCTTTCATTTAGACACAATTTTGACTAACTACTTCCAAGAATGATAAGTACTACAGATTGATACA
The DNA here is from genome assembly GCA_036250405.1 of Solanum raphanifolium. Classification (NCBI taxonomy): domain Eukaryota; kingdom Viridiplantae; phylum Streptophyta; class Magnoliopsida; order Solanales; family Solanaceae; genus Solanum; species Solanum raphanifolium. Next base: position 21,210 of record JAJOOE010003604.1, read on the forward strand.
GTAATGTAATGTCCTGTAAACAGGAAGATGAAAAGGACAGAACTTTAAGTAAAAAACCAAACTTTAATGCATCTAAAACTAAGTTCTTGAAGAGCAAAAGACAGACCAGAGCAAAATGGGGTTAGGTGAGTGAGAAAGACACTAGTATACTAGTAATAAAGACACCATTTTTATTAACTTTTTTTTCTTCTTCCAAATCCCATCTTCACTACATGTATAAACAATTTGTGGGTTGGGAAGAGAGTAGAGTTTAGGTAAGTGTAACAGTGTAAATACAAGTGAGCTGGAAAAGTTTTTGACTTCATTCTCTTTTACAATATCAAGACAAGAAGGTAGAGGTTTCTTTTCTTGAAAACAAAAAAGCCAGTCTTTTTTTGACATTAAAAAGGGGTAAATTGTGGTCCCAAGTAAGAAACTATGCAGAGCCATGGAGGGTGTCTATATATCTATTGTGGAATATGACAAATTATGAGGTAATGGGGTTACTTACTCTTGATTCCCAACAATGGAATTTTTTTTACCTTATTTGTTTCACTTTCATGGTCCCTATTAGACATAAATATCGAAAAATTGAAAAATCAAACTGAATCGAACTAATTCAATTTTTTGGTGTCGATTCTTAGGTGTTTAGATTCAATGTTAATTTTTCCCCCAGAAACTTCGATTCTTCAATTTGGTGTTCGATATAGGGTCACGAAACTACGATGCAATCGAAGAGCTGAAGTTTTATTAAATAAATATAAATAATACTTATATATTTTAATTTTACGCAACCCATTTTAAATTTTGGAGCCCTAAACCTAAATAGGCAAATAACTAAAATCTAATGACAATGAGTCTGTTTGAATTGACTTTGAAAAAAATGGAGTCGTTTTTAAGTAAAAAATAAAAAGTTAAACTGAAATGATTTTAAATCAAAAAATAAAAAAGTATGAGAAACCTATTTTAGCTTTTGACTTATTTTAAGTCATTTTAACCTAATCAATCACCTCCTAACTTATTTTAAGTTATTTTTTGGGATAAGGGTCTGAAAAATACCCCAATTTTGGTCGGATTTGATGTTGCGATACTAAACTTTCATAAGGACCTATTACCTCCCTAGGCTATTTAATACCGTATTTTTTACCTCCTGAACTATTTAATAGTTTATTTTAAAGGTATATATGTGTTCACGTGGACACATTACTATTTATAATTTTGCATTATTTTTTATGTCCACGTGGATAAATATATATGTTTAAAATACGGTATTAAATAGTCTAGGGAGGTAATAGGTCCTCATGAAAGTTTGATATCGCAACAACAAATCCGACCAAAGTTGGGTATTTTTCAGACTCTTATCCCTTATTTTTTTTTATATTTATCAAACCCGTTTAGAAGTCTAAAACTGATTTAAAATAAGATGTAGGGCTAAAAATTATTTTATTAGACTTTTTGTTTTTGTTTTTGTTTTTTAGCATTCAACATAGTCATAAAAGCTCTGGGCCCCTTGTTCCATATATTCAACATATTTCAATGACTAATAAGGCTAGTTTTAACTAAAAACTCTAGTTTATTGAGATTGATTCTATTTTTGGTGCTAAAGTGTAGTTTTTAATATTATATTTCGTGAATTTAATAGCACTTTTTCAATATTTATAATTTCATTGTTTCATCAATCTAATCATTAGAGTATTTTAAATAAATATGCATTTGGCCATAGATTTTAAATATTATTTTTTATTCTTAGTTAAAATTTATGAAGCTAAAGTTGAAGAAGAAACAGAGACCAAAAGTGCTATTTTAATAAATTTATTATTATGTTCTTTGTTTTTTCATTCGTTTTGTGATTGCTAACATATAGAATTGATGTTTGGTAGGAATAAAATGTAGGGCATAACTGACCCTTTTGAGTATGGAAACATATAGATTGGTATGTACACAACCTTCTTATGGGGAATTGTTGGAGCAACAATAATGTTGTCTTCGTATTTGACCTATAGATCACAAGTTCGATGCCAAATAAGTAAGAAAAGTATAAATTTTTAAGCTTTTTAGTTTTTTGTCTGTTAGAAATAGGGATATTTTTAACAAGTATGTTTTTGTGTGGGAAGTATACAACAATAACATGACCAGTGAAATTCCATAAGTGAGGTTTGGGGAGGATAAAATGTATGCAGACATTAACACTACCTCGTAAAGGTACATAGATTGTTTCCGAACGACCCTAGGCTCGAGTGCAATAAATCTAGATATAGAAAAATGAGACAATGTAGAGAATATAGCAAATAACAAGGAACAATGCAAAAGTACAATATGATTGATCCAAAGGACGGGTCACACACAGATTTCTCGGTTATCCAAAAAAATCATGTGATAATGAAACACCATAAGCAACAATGATACAGGTGAAAACTACTGTGAAGTACACAGTGTAATGTAATCCCACAAGTGAAGTTTGGAGAGGGTAGAGTGATGTACACAACCTTAAATTTGTTGATTGTAACAATTGGTGCTTTAATGCAGAGGATTCGATCAATGACCCATACAATTAATTAGAATGGCAGAGAAGATTCAAAGGTGCTGCGAGGTTTGTCCCAATCTATCCTTTGACGATGGTGGTGATGGGTTTTTCTATTGCACTGGTTGCGGCTCTCAAGCAAATGACATCATTGACACGGGTGTTGATGATGATGGGGGAATATTAATAGAGGCGTATCCAGAATTTTGAGATGATGGATGTACTGTTATAAAAATGTTGATCTATGATATAAATTTGATCGATTTGATATTTAGGATTTTGCTACTGAAAATCGTTAAAGTTTTTAAATTATAGGTCTAAAATTAATTCTTATATATATATGGCAGTTACCAGAGAAGTGTAACCTAATTTTAGAAAGAAAAATAAAACAAGATAAATATAAAATTTAAATTTCTAACCTCGCGGAGAGAGGTGCACCTAGTCATAATCGCATTATGTAATACTTCAAATGTGGGTTCACACATCTATATTTCAATTTTTTTAATAAAGGCCAAAAATATAACACTACTATATATGATCTCGAGAGGGGACAATGGGTTCACGTGAACCCGGTGACCCCCCTTAGATACGCCTCTGGGAATATACTCTACTAGTCGTCAGCGCCGTCATTGCCATAATGGAGATGATGGAGTTGGGCCTGCAGTGATTAGTGATTTTGGATCATCTCAAATTTCTTTGACTTACACAGACTATTATTCAGAGATCCGGTTGAGGTATGTTATGGGGTTACAAGCTATGATCCAAATGCAGTGCAAGACTCTGGTGGAGAAATTTAACGTAAGCCTGCTGATTGTTGGGCTTGCTGGACCTATTTGGTTAAGACTCTTGGCACATGAAAACGGGCAGACAATGTCATCCATGAATTAGAGTCTCAAATTCAAGGTCTCATTTTGATTATCAGGATATTTTCCTGTAGGATTTGTTAACAATCATTAGTTAGAAGCTGATGATTTATCAATTAATTTTAGCCTAACATTGCACGTTCGACTACTATGCTTGTTGTCACTTGCATTCTTTTGAAACACTACTTGAAAAATGCAAGATTAGTATTTCAGCATAACTACTTGGTTTCTAATGGGTAATCTTGTGTAACGAAAATGAAATTTCTTCTAGGATGTTGGTCCTTCACTTTTGATCTAATTTGTATAGCGATGAAGGAAAAGATGTTTTGTCCTCTCTTATCTATTGTCGCCTTTCGCCGTCCAAAACACTGTTTATGACAAACTTCTGAATCATATACTCTGGCTGTCTAGCAAAGTTTTCTATGTCTTGAGTGAGAGAAGTCAGTTGGTGTAAACTCTGTGATATTATGCAGGTTGAATTTCCTTTCTATATTCACCTTTCCCTTTTAGAACCTAATTCCAGTATTTATTTCAGGGGAAATAGAACTTTCTCAGCCAACTGGCAGTAACCATATGTCATAAATCTTTGAGCAGCATGATTCCATTACCTTGTTCTCTGGCTATCTCTTTTCTTGTCTGTCACGTGGCAAGGGAAGCAATCTTGCCAACAGACATATTGAAGTGGACCTTAGAAGGAAAGCTCCCATATTTCGCTGCTTTACTTGAAATAGAGAAGCAGTTGGGACCTCCTACAAGGTCCTGCCCTATCAGTACCAGTCGTATGTTCAGGCCTATCAGAACTGTCACCTTACAAAAGTTAGAGTCCCTTGCTGCCTCAATCGCCAGGAAAATAGGCTTGGAATTGCCTTCAGTGAACTTCCATGCTATAGCTTCCCGTTATCTCAAGCATTTATCGCTTCCTGTTGAGAAAATTCTTCCTCAGGCATGCCAAGTGTATGAGTGGTCTATGCCTCCGGAGTTGTATTTATCAGATAATGACTCCAGGCTACCTTCTCGTGTTTGTGTGATGTCTATACTGATTGTGACAATGAGGATTCTTTATGACCTAAATGGCGGAAAATGCGAATTGATTGCATCTTGTTCCAATAATTTAGTGGCTGCTGTTGAGAATGGAGCTGGAGAATGAGGTTTCAGTTGCAATGCAAGAGGTGCTGTTGCTGAGGACGACTCTGCTTCACGTGATTCGGATCCTCACGACAGTACATCAGATATGAGTAAATCTAATTCTGATGCTTTGAAACTCTTGATAATTATTGAAGAAAAGTTTCTTTTCTTGTTTGACAGAATTTTCAAAAGATTTACATTCATATCTTCCGTACTGCAAAGATGTGGTTTTCGCTGGACTAGAACCTGCTTACGACGATCATGAAGAAAAAAAACTAATAGAAGTTTTTTGGGACTCCTATCAAAGCCGTGATTAAGGTTGATTTATACGATCTTGCACCCACATCCGTAAAACCTCGTCAATATGTGGTTATTTTCTCTGTTTTGTCATCATACATGCCCATCGTAGTTCAGTCTCCCAATCTTGAATAACTCTGTGAAACCCCAGCCATCCACACAATCTACTCCACAATGCCTTTGTCACCTGACATTCAAAGAAGAGATGAGATTTTATTATCAAAAGATAGCATTAAGCCAGTGCATAGAATTAGAATAACAGAAATG
>JAJOOE010003605.1:0-17775 GCA_036250405.1 Solanum raphanifolium
TGTTAACCAAAATTTTAAGAAATAAAAAGATATTCATTTATATAATTTAGTAAGTGATGATACAAAATAACTACTCGATTTGCATCTAATTTTTTTTTCTTGAAAAAAATAATGAGAAACCAAGAAGCAAGATAAGGAAATGATTGACTCTGTTGTGACTTGTGATCTTTAAGCTAATCTGCTTTGGAAATCATATGATAATCCAAATAATATAACTTGTTTCCAATTTGAGTGGTGATTAGTTTGGTAGTAGCGAAATGTTTGCAAATAAAATATCTTTTTATTTCTTATAATTTTGGTTAAAAGTAAAATTTATGTTGGTAAATTTTAATGAAAAATCAATTAAATTGGTTAATTGACTTTGTAAATAAAACACTCATAGTTGAGTGACTTTGTAAGTAAAACAATCATTGTTAGGTGACTTTTGAGTTAAAAATCAAAGTTTAGTGACTTTCTGAGAAAAGAACTCATAGTTGAGTGACTTTCCGAGAAAAAAACTCATAGTTGGGTGACTTTTCAGTTAATAACCAGAGTTGAGTGACTTTCTGAGCAAAAAATTCATAGTTGAGTCATGAGTGACCATCTGAGATATTATCTCGCATAATATACTATGAATAATGCTCATTTTTGTATATACATAAATATAACTTTAAAAGTGAAAAGTCAGTTGAAAAACATGTTATAATAAGTTGTTTTCCAAATTTGAAATGCTACTTTAAGTTTGATTTAGCCAAAAATTTATGAGCAAACACTAATTTTCAAATAAAATAAAAAAATTACTCCAACCAAAAATATGAATAATATTTTATGGTCAAATGAGTCCTAATTAGTATTTGGATTTCACTAGGATGCTACTTGGTGGATTCTTTATCTGAATACAAGCCAAAGTGGAATGTAGCTACTACTTCACTCCTCCAAATGTCAATAATTAGGAACCAAAGAAGTTAACTAAAGATTCGAGAATTGGTCAGCGGACAAAAATAGTTGGAGCTTTTCAAAGACACAAGTTAATCTTTGAATTGGTCTATTTTTTACTCTGTTAACACCAATTATAATTTAAAGATGTCACTCATATATAAATGAGTTACTAATAACATGTTGAATAATGAATTACTTATTTTTCTATCGCAACTGTGGCATTGTTTACGCAAAATTGGAATTTGAATTTTTTTATTTGGATTGCAGTTTTTTTTAGGCAAATTCGGCTTTTTTGTGCAGCAATCCATTGGATTTATCCTGCAGTTGACGTTTCAGATTTGATTTTTTTTTTTTTAAAAAAAAGGATGTTGATGTCATGCTCAAAAATAGGGAGGCACAACTGACACTCTATATCGTATTTGATGGAGTTAGCCACTGAAACATATTAGCTAAATAAACTGTGTGGGTCCAAAAGATCGGGCAACACAACATCTGAAATACGAAATCTGGACCGTTAAAGTCATGACTTGAATAACAATAAGTCATATAAGCAGTGATAGACAAACCAAAAATAAAGAAGTACTAGCTAGCCGACGAGGCTGCAATTGAAGACATACATACATATACATATATATACATGTCAAGCCTGCGGACTAAAGATTGAAACCTACAAAAAGAAATCTAAAATATTGTGTCCAAAATAACCTCTATGAGTGACATAAGCACTTTTGGGACAAGACCCCGACTATACCCAAACTATATAAGAAAAGTAAACATTCTCTTGTAGCCCCATAATAAGATGGACTTACTAACTCACATCTGAACCCGAATCCTAGTGGGTGAGTCAATTAGAATCCATGTCTAGACCTGCACGCACGAAACAAAAAAAAAAGCAGCGTCCCCAGACAATGAGACGTTAGTATGAATAAAAATTTACCGGTATATAAGGCGGAAAGTAGAATAAATATAGCTGCTATAAAAAGGGTAATAGAAATATCACCTAAAACTGAAACTCAAATAATCTCCACGATCGACATTTGACCTCCTACTAATCAAATATGTGTGGTATGCTTGTGTAATCATATGTCGTGAATATATATATATATATATATTCGCCAATTAGTGCTAGCAATGGTGGTGCCTTTCGGTAGCTAACCGACATCATGTTCGCCAACTTGTGGCCATCTGTGTCTCATACGTATAAATATAGGCAATAAGTGTCATACCTCCCGATTATAGCTCGGGAGTAGAATGCATAACATGCCATGTCATGGATTTGTAATGCATATATGTTACTATAATCAAGTTGTCAATCTTGGCCCATTGATTGTTCTCATATATAATCGTGTAATCACTTTCGTATCATGGAACCTCATATGTTTTCCGAATAAGCTTGAAAACTTAACTCAATTTTTATAAAGATTACTTTGCCTTGAAGATGCTCATATAAACTTAAGGTTCTTCACTTAGTTCATATACTTGGTTCCTAGATAATTTATAAAAGAATGTATTTCAAAAAACAAGTGTTTTATAGTTTAAACATTTAAGTTATATTTGAGAGTTTTGAAATCATGTGTTACTTTAAAGATTTTTCAAAATACACTTTAGCGGGGAAAGAGGTTGGTTGCAAATATTAAATGTCTTCCATAATCTTTTTTAAGTTACACCACCCAAAGAAGAATAAGAATTCATACATATGAACATATAGTCAAGGAAGCCGATAAAATGACATGTAGATGTCGAATATTATCCTATTTAATTACCCGGACAAGTGGAATATCAACAGAATAGCATCATGAAAATAATCCAGCTGCGATCCCAATGCACTTCACAGAAGATCTTTCTAGCAATAGAATAGTAAAATATCACATTTGGCGTTTTAGAAATTTCCAGGAGTCGTGCTAAAAGGAAGGACGAAGCTTTGCCTTAACATACAATAAACAACCAAATGTATGGAATTTCTTCACAAAAGTTGTTACTTACGTCATAAGCTTTACAAATACTATATATACGCACCTATAAATAATTTATAATTGAGCTTAAATCGGCATATTTTCCATATGGTCCTAACTTGATGAAACGTCCATAGAACTTCGTAAAAACAATCATAAAAGAGTCTCGAGATGATTACCTTAGTAAACCAAGTGTAAATCTTGAAGAAACACCAATAACTATCAAGTTCTATCGTCCAAAACTAGCTCCAAACGCTATTAATAGAAAGGGAAAATGATTGCAACGTGTAGCGATCACATTTCTAAGCACGAGGGCAAACTTTAATGGTAGAAATCACTAAAAAGGCACCGTCATCACTCAAGAACTCCATTGGAACCTTCTCTTAAGCTTTCTTTATGATTATGAACTGAGAAAAAAAATATTTTTATGGGTTAAAACGTCGAATAGCCGACCTACCATTTTTTTAACTCTACCCGATTCACAACCCTGATTCTGCAGACAATCTGCAGTAAAACACTCATAACCTTTTACTCCAATGTTGGTTTGATGTGAGGTTTTGTGCGTTGCAAACTAGACTCTTAGACCTTCGATATGATATGTAGTGTGCCCTTTAACTCCTTGTAAATTGGGAGAAAACATCAGAGACATTTGGTCCAAAGTTTAGAAAATTTATTAGAGAAACTTACGACAACTTTTGTCGAGAAAAGGCCCAAAATAGTCCCTCATCTTTGGATTAAGACTCAATGTCATCCTGGAATTTTCACATGGAGCATTAATAGTCCCTCATGTTTGCAATATTGGTGCACTTTTGGTCCTCCTTCAAAATTTTGCCTATTTTTTAACATTGATTTTATTCATAATTTATGTATGGAATGTTTAATCGTCAATTTATATATTTAATAGAAATAATGTCTCCATGTGAGAGATTGTGAGAAGAAAAACACCTTGCTTTATTTAGTAAAAATCGTATTGTAGGTAAAGTCGAGAGGTTCATCACGACGATTTCACGTGCAATAGTACAAATTTTTCTTTTCTTGCAATGTTATATGTTAAAATGTTCTTAGTTTAGCTGCAGCAATATTTCTACTGAACAAAACAAAGTGTTCTTCTTCTCACCTTCTCTCACATAGAGTTATTATTTCTATTAAATATATAAAAAGATGATGGGACATTCCTTACATAAATTTATGAACAAAATTAATGTTAAAAATTAGGCAAAAGTTTAGGGAAGGACCAAAAGTGCACCAATATTGTAAACATGAGGGACTATTAGTGCTCCATGTGAAAACACAAGGATGACTTTGAGTCTTAACCCAAAGATGATAGACTATTTTGGGCCTTCCCACACTTTTGTCAATCTTTGTTTCGCTACTTTTCTTGATTTCAAAACTTAACATATGACCATTGTGCTATATAATACCTCATAACACATTATTCTTAGCATATTAGACACTCATAGTATTATCCCGAAGGTATGAATTAATTTAAAATTTTCAAATGGGTGAGGTACTACACGAGCCATTTCTTTAATCCCGAACCTTTGTTTGAGGGATTCCTTTGACCTAAAACATTAGTTTAGTTCTTTGATATTGCCACCCATTTGCAATCTTATTCTCTAATGTACTATACCAAGTCATATGCACCTCATAAATCTACGCCACTCCTCACCACGTATATTATGCAAGAATGAGAAAAAAATATGAGATCTCACATTAGGTTTGAGATTAATTGTATTTAAAAATTCAATTTCTTTTATAATGACTTTATATTTAGCCTGACCAATTAGACACTTGACCATATGGAAAATGTCAAGTCCAATAGCCGAATTCAAGATCCCTGCCTTTTAAGATATACCCAAAATTTATAAATTTTTGTTAGTCTAGTAATTATTTCAAAATTAACTTTAGACCTATACGGACAAAGTTAAAGAAAATCAAATTAGATTTAATATAAATTTTAAATATACGAATCTAAAGTTATGCTTATTAAAATTAAACTTCAGACAATTTGAGACTCTATATTGTATTCGATGGAGTTAGCCACTGAAACATATTAGCTAACTAAATTGCGTGGGTCCAAAAGATCGGGTAACACAATATCTGAAATACGAAGTCTGGATCGTTAAAGTCATGACCTGAATAACAATAAGTCATATAAGCAGTGATAGACAAACCAAAAATAAAGAAGTACTAGCTAGCCGACAAGGCCGCAACTATACATGTCAAGCCTATGGACTAAAGATTGAAACCTACAAAAAGAAGCCTAGAATATTGTGTCCACAATAACCTCTACGAGTGAAATAAGCACTGTCAGGACAAGGCCCCGATTATATATGCCCAAACTATACAATAAAAGTAAACATCCTCTGATAGCCCCAGGGTAAGATGAACTTACTAACTCACAGCTGAACCAGAATCCTAGCGGGTGAGTCGATTAGAACCCATGTCTGGACCTACTCGCACGAAACAAAAAAAAGCAGCGTCCCAAGCAATGGAACGTCAGTACGAATAAAAATTTATCGGTATATAAGGCGAAAAGTAGAATTAAAAATAGTTGTTGTAAAAAAGGTAATAGAGATACCACCAAAAAATGAAACTCAAATAATCTCCATGATCGACATTTGACCTCTTACTAATCAAATATGTGTGGTATGCTCGTGGAATTATATGTCGTGAATATATATATATGCAAATGCATAGCATACTCAACCAAGTGCTAGCAATGGTGGTGTCTTCTGATAGCTAACCGACATCATATTCGCCAACTTGTGGTCATCTGTGTCTCATATGCATAAATATAGGCAATAAGTCTCATACCTCCCAATTATAGCTTGGGAGAATGCATAACATGTCATGTCATGGATTAGTAATGCATATATGTTACTATAATCATGTTGTCAATCTTGGCCCGTTGATACTCTTGTTCTCATAATACTGCAATCACTTTTGTATCATGGAACCTCATATGTTTTCCGAATAAGCTTGAAAACTTGACTCGATTTTTAGAAAGATTACTTAGCCTTGAAGATACTCATAAAAAACATGAGGTTCTTCACTTAGTTCCTATATTTGGTTCCTAGATAATTTATAAAAGAATGTATTTCAAAAAACAAGTGTTTTAATAGTTTAAAATTTTAAGTTATATTTGAGAGTTTTGAAAACCATGTGTTACTTTAAAGATTTTTCAAAATACACTTTAGCGGGGAAAGATGATGTCTTCCATAATCTTTTTAAGTTACACCACCCAAAGAAGAATATGAATTCATACATATGAACATATATATAGTCAAGGAAGCCAATAAAATGACATGTAGATGTTGAATATCCTATTTAATTACCCGAACAAGTGGAATATGATTAACATAATAGCATCATGAAAATAATACAACTACGATTCCAATGCATTTCACAGAAGATATTTCTGGCAATAGAATAGTAAAATATCACATTTGGCATTTTAGGAATTTCCCTGGAGTCGTGCTAAAAGGAAGGATGAAGCTTAGCCTTATACCTTTCCAATGAACGCCCGAATGTCCATAATTTCTTCACAAAAGTTGTTACTTACGTCATAAGCTTCACAAATATTATATATATGCACCTATAAATAATTTATAATTGAGCTTAAATCAACAGATTTTCATAGGGTCCTAACTTGACGAAACGTTCATAGAACTTCGTAAAAACAATCATAAAAGAGTCTCAAGATGATTACCTTAGCAAATCAAGTGTAAATCTTGAAGAACCACCAATAACTATCAAGTTCTATTTTCCAAAACTAGCTCCAAACACAAACAATGGAAGGGAAAACCAATTGCAATGTGTAGAGATCACATTTCTAAGCACGAGGACAAACTTTAATGGTAGAAATCGCTAAAAACGCACCTTCATCACTCAAGAACTCCATTGGAACCCTTTCTTAAGCTTTCTTTCTGATTATGAACCGAAAAAATATATATATTTTTATGCGTTAAAACGTCGAGCATCAGACTTATAATTTTTGTAACTTGACCCCATTCGCAACCCGAATTCTGCTCATGAGACAGTCCGCAATAAAACACTCATAACCTTTTATTCCAATGTCAGTTTGATGTGAGGTTTTGTGCATTGCAAACTAGACTCTTAGACCTTCAATATGTTATGTAGTGGGCCCTTCAACTCCTTGTAAATTGAGAGAAAACATCAAGAGACATTTGGTCCAAAGTTTAGAAAATTTATTTAGAGAAACTTACAATAACTTTTGTCAATCTTTGTTTCGCTACTTTTCTTGACTTCAAAACTTAACATACAACCATTGTGCTATTATAATACCTCATAACACATTATTTTAGCACATTAGACACTCATAGTATTATCTCGAAGGTACGGATTAATTTAAACCTTTCAAACGAGTGAGGTACCATATGAGCCATTTCTTTAATCCCGAATCTTTGTTTTAGGGATTTCTTTGACCTAAAACTTTAGTTTAATTGTTTGATATTGCCACCCATTTGCAATCTTATTCTCTAATGTACTATACCAAGTCATATATATTATGCAAGAATGAGAAAAAATATGGGATCTCACATTAGATTTGGGATTAATTGTATTTAAAAATTCATTTTTTTTAATAATGACTTTATATTTAGCCTGACCAATTAGACACTCGACCATATAGAAAATGTCAAGTCCAATAGTTGAATTCAAGATCCCTTTTAAGACATACCGAAAATTTAGAAATTTTTGTTAGTCTAGTTATTTCAAAATTAACTTTAGATCTATACGGACAAAGTTAAAGAAAATAAAATTAGATTTAATATAAATTTTAAATATACGAATCTAAAGTTATGCTTATTAAAGCTAAACTTCAGACAATTTGAAAGCTTTTTGGTCTGATAGACTTAAACTTCAAATTCATATGTCTAATAATTGAACTACGAAACCTAACTTCAAACAAAAATGGGTATGAATTGTCGAGTTCGGAGCCAAAAGGGCAACAAATTTTTTTGAAAATTCCAAAAGGGCAATAAAATTATTTATCAAACCAAAAGGACAACAAATTAAAACACCGTCTAAAGCAGGGTTTCCGCCGCAAGTCGTGGATACCCATGCGTCTTGTAAGGCACAACAACTTTTAGCCTTGTAAGGCTTAGACGTCATGAGTCTTACAAGGCGCATGGCCATCTGCGCTTTGCAGCCTTTTTTTTTTTTTTTCTGGTTTTGTGAATTGAGTTGCTAGGCTTCTATTCTTTAATCTTGAGCATTGTCTTCTGTTACTAACCAAACTGATCTTCTATTTATATTTTGCGTTTCATTTTATGTGATATGAATTGATCGACATAAAATTTAAAAAAAAATTGCTTTTCAAAATTAAAAAAAATGATAAAATTATGTTTTAAAATAAATATATACATATATATATATATTGTTGGATATATTGGTTTGGAGACGACGAGCACTATCGACGTCTCACAACTTGAATTTTATTATATCAAAATAAGGACCCGCTTCGGTCTTACAATCTTGATCACACTTGTTGCTTGCTTCTGTAACACTCTTTACTTGAACACACAGTTGTTTGCTCTCTTGCTTTTTTCACTTGCTTGTTTTGTTGCTTGCTTAGTTGCTTGGTTACATATCAAATAAACCACCTCTATTTATAGGAGGTGATGGAAGAATCTAGAGAGATACATACTACTATATTCTAGAATATTCCTAGCTATCTTTTTCTAGAACTATTCTTTCTAGAACATTTCTAGACCATTCTCTCTAGAATACTCATTCTAGAGATCTTCCTTCAATTCTCTACAACTCCGAAATATTCTAGATTTTTCTTGATTTATCTTAAGTAAATAATTAAGTTGTTGATAAAATCTTAACACTCCCCCTCAACACCAACTTAATTTTTCCTTTGCGTCCGTTGTGAGCGATTCTATCTCTGCAAGCATGCCATTTGAGGATCTCCTCCTTCATCGGATTATTCCAATCCCTATTCTTTGAAGCTTCTTCAAAGGTAGTAGTATCTTTATTGTTAACCATCTCTGCTAATGCTGCATGTATATACTTGGCATTTGAGCATTTCAATCATGTCCTCCTTCTTAGTTGAGGTTGTAGAGCTTCTTAAACTTTTTCTTGCAACAGTTATGGAGTTTCATGTACTCTTGTTTTCCATGAATTCTTATTTTCTCCTTTTAAAAATATCTCCTCTGTATGTGAGTTATATTTTTCACATACCTCTTGTTCCTGTTCAACCTTTTTTCTTTGTCATTCTTCTTCAAGTTTATATTGTAGCTCTTGCTCCAATTTCCTTGAATCTGGCAAGGAGATTTCGTTGTACCACCATATTGGTGCTTCATCAAGTACCACATAAGTTGTCTCGATTGGCATGACGTATATTGATTCTAACCTTCTCCCTTCCGTTATTGGTGTGCTTGTAACTTTTAAGTTTCGATATACTTTTACGTCATTTGGCCCAAACAAGACATAATTACCATAATCTGTTAGTTGTGATTAGTGTCGGCAAAATGAGCCCATATTTTGGCAACCTGCCCATATTTTAATGGGTTGGGTGAGTGACTTTTTACATGAGTAAAATATGGGTTGATACACATATTCAACCCATGAAAATATGGGTAAAATATGGGTAAACTATGGGTAAAATATGAATTAGCCAAATGGGTTAAGCTTCTAACTTTTATTCACTCAAAATTCATGATATCACTAAAAAAAATGTGCAACTTCTCTACCTTTTTATGTTCTTCTATAGAACTAATTATTTTTCTCTATAATTGAAAAGATGAAGTCTTTGGCCCTCCAAAAATATATATTTTAAATGTACATTTCTTTTATTAATTATAATTATATTTTTTTATTTGTTTAATTTTATATTGGAGAGTAAATAATAGTGTAAAATAAGAAAATCATGTATTAGTATTGACATTGCTTAAGCCTTAAAGTGCATTAAGCATGTTTTAGTCCTAAAATGCAACTATTTCTTTACTTTGAAATTAAAAATATTTTCCCATTGTTATTACATAAATTTATTTTATATTGAAAAGTTAGGATTATTTTTTTACTTTTATGAAATGAAACATTTTCAACATTTTTCATCTAAAAAAAGACTAAAATGTTTTCTCCATGTTGAATTCTTACGTAGAATATTATTTACTCATTTAAATATGGGTAAAACTAGTATTTTACCCAATTCATTTGTTACCCAATCAATTTTTACCCATATCAAATATAGGCGGTGTTGACACCTAATTTCTCTCCTTCAACGTTTGACGTCGACTCCATCAGATTTGACGTGAAGTAAATAAAGTTTGTGTCTCATGTTTACAATATAATCTTCAATGTACTCTTCCTTTGATGTCAAAGTAATAAAATAGGCTGATGTAATATGTTGACAGTTCTCTTGATGTCGTTGTCGATGTTTCTCTTGACGTCGTTTTTGCAAAGAAAAATGATGTAGTCGATGTTGATTTTCTTATGATAGGTAATTCTTTCTCTTGCAATGCATAACTCCTTTCTCGGGAAGCATAAATCTTTTCCCCGCGATGCATGACTTCTTTTCCGCGATGCATGACTTCTTTCTCTTGCTATGCATGACTTCTCCGCGATGCATAACTTCTTTCTCTTGCAATGCATGCATCTCTTTTCTCGCGATTCATGAATCTTTCTCTTGCAATGCATGAATCTCTTTTCTCGCGATGCATGACTCTTTTTCCCCGCGATGCATGAGTCTTTTCCCGCAATGTATGACATTTTTCCCGCAATGCATGACATTTTCCTCGCAATGCATGACATTTATTCCGCAATGCATGAATCTCTTTCCCGCAATGCATGACATTTTTCCCGCAATGCATGATCTTCTCTCGCAATGCATGAATCTTTTTCCTCTTGCAATGCATGAATCTTTTTCCTCTTGCAATGCATGACATTTTTCCCGCAATGCATGAATCTTCTCTCGCAATGCATGAATCTTCTCTCGCAATGCATGAGTCTTTTTCCTCTTGCAATGCATGAAGCTCTTCTGATGATGCCTTCCTGATACCAAATGAAGATAATGCTTCATTGAGCAACATATGTGATCTTCTGGGTATCTTTTGGATGGCGGTATCGTCTCATTCGACAATATAAATAAAAATGACTCTCGAAGTAGTGGTATCATCTCATTTGACAATACGATATAAATGACTCTCCGGGTAGTGGTATCGTCTCATTCGACAATATAAATAAAGATGACCCTTGGAGTAGTGGTATCATCTCATTTGACAATACGATATAAATGACTTTCCGGGTAGTGGTATCGTCTCATTCGATAATACAATATAAATAACCTTCAGGGTAAGAATATTATAATGCAGATAAATATCTTCCAGGTATCTTTAGTTGCTGGAAAATAATAATATTTCTCTCTTCTAGGTTTTCATTTGTCCCATCTCTGAACATAGTTGCATGTTCATTATGAACCTTGCCTTGTTGGGAATTTGAATGAAATAATGCTATTCATATTCCCAAATATTTGATATAAGAAACAAAAAATATTTCCTCCATCCACCAAAAAAAATTGTCAATTTTGGGGGAGCTCCTCGCCCTTTGACTTCCCCATATTCATTGAATGGAGGAATATGTTGATTTTGAGGTAAACCTATAAACCTGTATCCACAGAAAAATTGTTAGTTTAAAAATGAACTGATCTGTGTTGATATTTTCGATTGTCTGCTCCTTGTCTTGTTATCTCCAGTTGATTTCTCCGATCTCCCGCTTCTTGATAGATAAGACAAAATATTTTTATGCCAAATAATTGAAGCATGAAAGAAAAGTTTGTAAGGAAAATAGATTTTCAAAAGTAATGTTGGAAAAGGTCACTGCCAAGTGTCATGTCACGTCAAGTTTAATGAATGTTATTCAGAGTTGGTGTTTTGAGATCTGTCTGATTACTTGCTGGGAAGTATTCAAAGTTGTTCCAAACTGTCGATGAATCTTATTGAAATTTTTGAGGCCGTCCTCAAAATTTCTGTCCCAGTTAATTGTCTCGGCGTATCTTTAACCGTTGGTGATCAAATCACGGAATTTTTGAGATCCTCTCAAAAATTCTGTCCCAGTTGCAAATTTCAAAGTAACTTTAGTCTCAACTTTGTTGGAGAGATCTTTTTCTTAGGAATTTTTGAGTCCCTCTCAGAAAAATTTGTCCCAATTTCTGTCGTAGAGAGAAATAAAAACCTTACGGGAGATATGATCGAACCCTTGTGGTGCCTACGTATCCCGTTGAGGCAGAAATCAGGTCAAACGTAGTTTCCCCCTCGAGGATCAACAAAAAATAAGAAATTTTACAAAGAAACCGACCGAGGCCGACATAGGCCGCCTACGTATCTCATTCTTGAGAATTCAGGTCGAACGTAGTTCAAATACAAAGAAATATTAAAAGGGGATAAATGAGTGACCGAGGCCGACATAGGCCGCATACGTATCTCATTCTTGAGAATTCAGGTCAGACGTAGTTCATTTACAAGAGGATAGATTTTAAACAAAGCAATTACAAGCAAACAGAGTGATTACAAGGAAATAACTGAAGTACAAACTGAAGCTTCACACATAGTATCTCTTGACAGCATCTGAGTTGATTGGTTTCGGCCATTCGGTGCCATCCATCTCCGACAAGACTAAGGCGCCTCCAGATAACACTTTGCGAACCATGTAGGGTCCTTGCCAATTTGGTGCAAATTTCCTTTTATATTCATCCTGATGAGGGAAAATGCGTTTCAGAACCAACTGGCCGATTTCGAATATTCTGGCTCTTACCTTCTTGTGAAAGCACGAATCATTCTCTGTCGATATAGTTGTCCATGACAAACAACAACCATTCTCTTCTCATCAATCAATGTTAACTGATCAATCCGCTTGCGAACCCATTCATCATCACTTAATTCAGCTTCTTGGATGATTCTCAATGAAGGTATTTCAACTTTTGCAGGTATAACTGCTTCTGTTCCATATACTAGCAAATATGGAGTAGCTCCAACTGATGTTCTGACAGTCGTTCGGTAACCCAACAAAGCATATGGCAACATCTCGTGCCAACCTCTGCGATTATCAATCATTTTCCTCAAAATCTTCTTTATGTTCTTGTTGGCGGCTTCTACAGCTCCATTCATTTGGGGACGATAAGCGGTTGAGTTTCGGTGGGTAATCTTGAATTGTTCATATATCTCTCTCATCAAGTGACTGTTGAGATTTGCTCCGTTGTCAGTGATGATGGATTCGGGTACTCCGAACCTGCATATCAAATTGCTGCGAACGAAATCAGCTACAACTTTCTTGGTTACCGATTTGTACGAAGCTGCTTCCACCCACTTGGTGAAGTAGTCAATGACAACCAAAATGAATCTGTGTCCGTTAGAGGCGGCTGGCTCTATCAGACCAATGATATCCATGCCCCAAGGTACAAACGGCCAGGGTGAACTCATAGCATTGAGTTCATGAGGCGGCACTCGAATTAAATCACCATGCACCTGACATTTATGACATTTCTGGACAAACTTGCAACAATCATGCTCCATAGTCATCTAAAAATAACCGGCCCGGAGGATCTTTCTCGCCAAAGTCAATCCATTCATGTGAGTACCACAGACTCCGGCATGTATCTGTACTAGAAGCTTTGCAGCTTCATTAGCATCGATGCATCTGAGAAGACCTAAATCTAGAGTCCTCCTGTAAAGGATTTCCCCACTTGCAAAGAAATTGAGGGCCATATGGCGTATCGACTTTTTCTGGTTAAAAGATGCATTCTCAGGATAAGTCACATCCTCTAAATACTTCTTGATGTCAAAATACCAAGGCAGACCATCTGGTTCCGCTTCAACATGCGAACAATGGACAGACTGCTCTTTTACCTCTATATCCACTGGATCAATATAACTTGTAACTGGATGTTTAATCATTGAGGCGATGGTGGTAAGAGCATCAGCCAACTCATTCTGCGTCCTGGGAGTGTGTCTGAACTCAATCTTGCGGAATCTTTTGCATAACTTCTGTATATACTGCACATATGGTGTGATCTTTGGGTTCTTTACGACCCATTCTCCTTGAACCTGATGAATCAACAAATCTGAATCTCCAATAACCAGCAACTCGTGAGCATTCATGTCAATGGCCATCCTTAGACCGAGGATGCAAGCTTCGTATTCAGCCATGTTGTTTGTGCAATTAAATCGTAGTTTAGCCGCCATAGGATAATGCTGACCGGATTCTGATACTAAGACCGCTCCGATACCTTTTCCCTGGTGATTCGCCGCTCCATCAAAGAATACTCTCCAACCAGGGTATGCCTTAGAAATATCTTCACCAACAAACGAAACTTCCTCATCGGGAAAATAAGTCTTGAGCGGTTCATACTCTTCATCAACTGGATTCTCCCAAGTTGATCAGCTAAGGCTTGCGCCTTTATCGCCTTCTGAGTCACATACACAATGTCAAACTCACTCAAAAGCATTTGCCATTTAGCCAACTTCCCAGTCGGCATTGCTTTCTGGAAAATATATTTCAACGGGTCCATCCTGGAAATGAGGTATGTGGTATAAGAAGACAAATAATGTCTCAACTTTTGAGCGATCCAAGTCAAAGCATAACATGTTCTCTCCAAAAGAGTGTAACGAGTCTAATATGGAGTGAACTTTTTGCTCAAGTAATAAATGGCTCGCTCCTTTTTTCTTGTCTCATCATGTTGACCAAGCACGCATCCCAACGCGTTATGTCAGACAGACAAATATAGCAATAACACACTCCCTTCTCGCGGAGGGACCAACACTGGTGGATTGGACAAATAGTTCTTGATGGCATCAAAAGCAGTTTGACATTCTCCGGTCCACTTGGTCGAGGCATCTTTTTCAATAACTTAAAGATGGGGTCACACACCACAATGGATTGAGCTATGAACCGGCTGATGTAGTTCAACCTTCCTAAAAAACTCATCACCTCTTTCTTGGTCTTCGGAGGAGGTAATTCTTGGATCGCCTTGATCTTGGAAGGGTCAAGCTCAATGCCCCTCCTGCTGACTATAAATCCTTACAACTTCCCAGCTGGCACTCCAAAAGCACACTTGGCGGGATTTAACTTCAAATTGTATCGGCGTAAGCGATCAAAGAATTTTCTCAAGTTAGTCAAGTGGTCTGAACTCTCGCGAGACTTGATTATGACATCATCTACATACACCTCGATCTCCTTGTGAATCATATCGTGAAAAATGGTTGTCATAGCCCTCATGTAAGAAGCACCGACATTCTTGAGACCAAAAGGCATCACTCGATAATGATACACACCCCAGGGCGTGATGAAAGCTATTTTTTCTGCATCTTTTTCATCCATTAGGATCTGGTGGTAACCCACATAACAATCCACAAATTATTGCATCTCATGCTTAGCACATTTATCAATGAGAATGTGGATGTTCGATAATGGAAAATTATCTTTCGGGCTAGCCTTGTTGAGATCTCTGTAGTCAACACAAATTCTGATTTTTCCGTCTTTCTTGGCAACTGGAACAACGTTGGCTAACCAAGTCGGATATTGCGTCACTTCCACTACTTGAGACTCGATCTATTTTGTAATCTCCTCTTTGATCTTCAAACTCAACTCAGGCTTGAACTTTCGAGTCTTTTGTTTTACTGGACTGAAATCTGGATTGATCGGCAACTTGTGGGACACCATATTCGTACTTAGCCTTGACATATCTTTATAAGACCAGGCAAATACATCAATGTACTCCTTGAGCAAACGAACAAGGTCTCTTCTTTGGGCTTCAGTCAGATGGACACTGATTTTGACTTCTTTGACACATTCCTCATCTCCGAGATTCACAGTTTCGGTTTCTTCCAGATTTGGCTTGTGTTGATTCTCGAATTGTCGAAACTCCTCAGCAACATGTTCGGGTACCTCATTTTCTTCTTCATATTCCTTGCACTCATTATCACCTGCCTCATTTCGTTCACTCGGTTCATGAAATGACATGACATTGTCAGGTTTTAAATTAATATTACCAGATGAGCGGGAAATCAGAAGCGGTGTGGAGGTCCAGTTCTGCAATCACTCCTCAGGTTCTGCATCACGGATGCCTGATGTCCCAGCCTCTTCCTCGATGACTGCATCAATCTCCTAAAAAAGGCCATAGATTCCTTCCTTGAGACCACCATCGTTGACATTTTCTCGTACCGAAAATGATTGGTACAGATGAGGAATTGGCCTAGCCAATGCTTGATCAACACTCTTGTTCTTCATCTCTGCTTCGTTGTCTGTTGGGACATATCCCAAACCAAACTTCGCTCCTTTGGCGGGAATTTGGATAGGCTCGACGATTCGTTGAAAGTGCTTCCCCAATCCGAAACTTGGTTCAAAACCATTCTGGAGCATGACAGTAGCAATTATCTTGTACACGACCGGCATAGGAGGCTGTAGAGCCAAGTCATTACCGGTGGCATTTACCAGCTCCACCGTGTAGAAATCACAACCTCCAGAGACATCATCAACGATCGGTGCATACCCATTGAAATGACTCCCTTCACCATAAATGACCAATTCCTGGTCCTTCCAAACAAACTTCATTAGTTGGTGAAGGGTAGAAGACACAGCCCCAACCATATGAATAAACGGTCTTCCCAGAAGTAAGTTGTAACTGGTGTTGATATCCAACACCTGGAATTCCACATTAAAATCCGCAAGACCCACCTGAATGTCCAATTTTACCGCACCCAATGTGTCTCTTTGCACTCCATCAAAGGCCCTCACATTGACTTGGTTCTAGTGAAGCTTTCCCAAGTCATATTTCAGCTGCCTCAAAGTCGAAAGTGGGAAAATATTAAAACTGGATCCGTCATCGACCAAGACGCGATTAATTATCTTGTCTCGACACATACAGGTGACGTGCAGAGCTTTGTTGTGCATCCTCCCTTCAAAGGGCAACTCTTCGTCACAAAAACTAATTCGGTGTCCTCGGATGACCTGATTTATCATGGCCGCTAAATTGTCACTATTAGTACCCAGAGGCACATAAGTATCATCCAAAGCCTTCATCAACGCTTGCCTATGTAGTTGTGAACTCATCAACAAAGCCCATACAGAAATCTGAGCTGGTGTGTTCTCCAAATGCTTCACAATTGAATAATCTTTCGGCTGCATTTTCCTCCAGAACTCTTCGGCTTCAGCTTCACTAATCGGCCTTTTGGTCTGATCCTTTTTCTGCCCACCCTGGATCAGCTCTTCTGGCGTGTAGCACCTGCTAGATCTGGTCATACCTTGGGTAACAGCCGTTTCAATCACAAATTTTGGTCGGGCAAGAGTTTCTCGTGGCACCAAAGCAACAGCCTTTTCGGGTGTCAGAATCACAAACTCTTTCTTCTCTCTGATGCTCAACGAAGCTACAGCCCTTTCGAGTTCATCAGGAACGATCGGAACTATTGCCTTCGTCATGCACCAATCATCGTCTGTCTCTATCAAATTGAGAGTGACGCCTCCATGATTTGGCAAAGGATTACTATTGACATTGGGCGCGACTGTCTGAAGAGAGACCACATTCTGGTCAATTAGGTCTTGGATCTTATGCTTCAGGTTGATACAGTCCTCAGTATCATGTCCAACACTGTTGGAGTGATACGCGCACCTCTGATCAGGTCTATAAAACTTTGAGCTAGTGTCAACCGGCTTGGGCCCCACTGGATGAATATATCCTGCCGCAGTTAATCGCTCGAACAGCTTTGTTCGGCTTTCAATAAGCGGAGTGAAAATTCTGGCGGGCTTCTTCTCAAATCTAAGACGGGAGGGATCGTAATTGCCTTGTTGAGGGGGAGGCATTTGGCGATAATTTGGAGCATTCGAACGGGGGGCTTGATATCTGGGATATGAGTTGGTTTGGTAGTTTGGTTGTGGAGCTTGGTAG
>JAJOOE010003606.1:0-19465 GCA_036250405.1 Solanum raphanifolium
GGGCATAAACTCCCTTTATAATATTCAAGATTGGGACTTTTCCCAATCTTGAATATTATATATTATACTTGTGGGACTTTTAAAATTCTATTTTATACACAAGTATAATATATAATATTCAAGATTGGGACTTTCTTGAATATTATATATTATATTTATTATATAGTAGAACTTGGCCTTTAGGCCCAAATATAATATATAATATTCAAGATTGGGACTTTTCCCAATCTTGAAAGTCCCAATCTTGAATATTATATATTATACTTGGGTATAAAATAGAATTTTAAAAGTCCCACAAGTATAATATATAATATTCAAGATTGGGAAAAGTCCCAATCTTGAATATTATAAAGGGAGTTTATACCCAAGTTCTACTATATAATATTGAAGAAAGTCCCAATCTTGAATATTATATATTATACTTGGATATAAAATAAAATTTTAAAAGTCCCACAAGTATAATATATAATATTCAAGATTGGGAAAAGTCCCAATCTTGAATATTATAAAGGGAGTTTATGCCCAAGTTCTACTATATAATAAAAATAATATATAATATTCAAGAAAGTCCCTATCTTGAATATTAAATATTATACTTGGGTATAAAATAGAATTTTAAAAGTCACACAAGTATAATATATAATATTCAAGATTGGGAAAAGTCCCAATCTTGAATATTATAAAGGGAGTTTATGCCCAAGTTCTACTATATAATAAAAATAATATATAATATTCAAGAAAGTTCCAATCTTGAATATTATATATTATACTTGGGTATAAAATAGAATTTTAAAAGTCCCACAAATATAATAAATAATATTCAAGAAAGTACCAATCTTGAATATTATATATTATACTTGGATATAAAATAGAATTTTAAAAGTCCCACAAGTATAACATATAATATTCAAGATTGGGAAAAGTCCCAATCTTGAATATTATAAAGGGAGTTTATGCCCAAGTTCTACTATATAATAAATATAATATATAATATTCAAGAAAGTCTCAATCTTGAATATTATATATTTTACTTGGGTATAAAATAGAATTTTAAAAGTCCCACAAGTATAATATATAATATTCAAGATTGGGAAAAATCCCAATCTTGAATATTATATATTATAATTGGCCCTAAAGGGAGTTTATGCCCAAGTTATACTTGTTGACACCTAATTTTGACCCTCCCCAATATAAATTTATATATATATATATATATATAATTAATATATTTTAGGAACATTCAAAAATCGCCTCAAAAATATTTAGTTTTACTTAAATATTTGGTTAACTAGTTTAGTTATATAATAGTTTATATTTTTGAAATAGTTAATTTATAATTAAGTTAATTATTTTATTTTGTTAAAATTAAGAAGCTCGTTAATTAATTTATATTAATTCGCCTTATTTAAATTTAAGCCAAACTCACCTATTAATCTCAATTTGGTTGCATTTGAAATTTATCTGGGTTGTTGTTTGATCACATTACTTAGCCAAATCTTCAATTTATTCAAACCCATTTAGAAATCAACTTTGGGCCAAGTTCAACCCATTCCAGCGAGCTCCCAGCCCAAAACGCCCCAGCCTATTTCCTTCCCCTTGACCCGGCCCATATCCTTTTCCCCTTCACAAAAAAAGAAAAGAAAAAGAACCCAGCAGCTTCCAACGTCTCAATTCCAACGTTCTCAAACAGCAGTATGACGTCTCGATTCTAAATGGCGAATTCACAAAAAAGCAGCGAAGAACGCAGTACACTGCTCCTCCTTGTCGTTTCCTCGACATCCTTTTCCATGGTACGATATCAGCAGCAAAGGCAGGCACGCATTTCCCCCTTTCTTCCTCTTCCGAAAAGAGTCAAAATTGCAAGAAAAAGATGTCTCTCCCAAAATAGTGAAAGATTTACGAATTTGAATTCAAAATGGGCCTTGTCTCATCCGGATTTGGATCCCTTTTCCCCCATTTTGGAACTCGAATTTCTTCCGTATGAACACTTCATCTCCTTCACTATGAAAAGGGGTCGGGAAAAAATTTGGGTTTAGAGAAACATATTGGAAAAAGCTAGAAAGAAAGTCGGAAACGGTTAGCTTTAGAGACGAGATACACCACAAATTTCCAGCTATTCTACTATATAGGAGTATTTTAGATAATTTTTCAAAACAGTAGAGATCGGGATCCCAAATTCTGGCTTAGTTTTTGCTCTAGGTTTGTTCTTTTTGCTCGTCGGAGTTCTTGGGACCATATTCCGGTGGTAAAAGATTGTTCTCTCTAGCCCGTCGCCCAGTTTGCCGCTCGAAAAAAGGTAACCCCCCCTCTTAATTTAAATCCGTGCCTATATTGTTTTCAATGCATTAGTGTGTTTGATTTTCAGCTTTTGAGTTGTTTAGACGCCAAGTTTTGGGCTTCTCTGTCCTTTTTCATCGATTGTTTTGTTTTATTTTTAGTCATAACTTGATCGGAAAACATATATAAAGATGTTGGGAGATTGTTTGCTAATTGCCGCTACTCTTCATTGTCCTAGCTTTCGTAGTGTTGTCATGATCAGTTTTAAAATGACAAGTTAGTCTCAGTTGATATGTGTTTGCTATGAATCTGTGTAAATGATCCGTATTAAACATCGTGTCGTCTTTTCCTTGCCTTAAGCTAAGTGTATGAATCAGTAAAATATAGTTATCCGAGATTATTTCCGTATTTCCGTCACTCTTCTTTTCAATATGTTTACTGGAGCAAAGGCTGAACCTTTTAGTCTTTAGAAAATTATTGCTTCACTTCGGTCTCTGAAATGGCTTTATACACGTATAATCTAGTCCCATAGTTGTGTATGTTTTAATGTTTTGTCTGGTTCATCTAGGTTACATGTTACGTTTTTATTAATATAATTTACGACTTATAGGCAAGTCATGTCTATTTTCGTTAGATGCCTAGTTTGGTCTCGTGGTGAGGATAATAGGCCAAAAACGAGTGGCCTCTGTTTTGTATTATTTCGAATCTAAATTGTCATGCCCAGCTTTCTATGACATGCCTCAATACATTTAGATGCTTGCTAGAATTAATTTACACCAAAGCTAAAGTCGTCGGCTTATTTTGAATGCATGCTCATGTATGGAAAATGTGTTAAAAGTCTACTGTATTATTTTGATTTTGTTTGCTGCCATCTCTTATCAAATTCCAAGAGATTGAAATGTTTAGTCTTTTTTTAGTGATGGATTGAGAAACGTGTCTCAACATGTTTCCTTCAAAAGGACTATTTGCCAATTTGCACTTTCTTAGGCCATATGCATAATATTAGTTTATCTCTTTTGGGATTCATTCATCCGCCTTGTGCTCTTTGTCTTTTATTTTGGTTAAACTTGTCCGTCGATTTTGTTCTTTAAATGAATTTACCGCAAAAAATTAATTTTGAATTTAGTTCATTTTAATCTATGGTTGTATGTTTACTACTACCTATGGGATATAAATATATGTATGTGAAACATTTGTTTCTCTATGTTTACTCACTTATTAATTATATCATTATGCAGACCCATATGAATACAACACCTCAATCTTCTTACCCCGTAACATTATAATAATAATACTAATTCATGCCTAACAATTACACCTCCAACCCATTTCCAATTTTAACATATCATTACTCAGTGGTCAACAATGTTTGTCCAAAATTTTCCATCAACTTTCTCGTGGAAGCAATTATTATACATATGTCCTTCAACTTCATTTTATAATAAAATAATATATATTCCTATCAACAATCAATATATACAATACAACATTAGAGCTTGTCGAATTATAATCCTAATTAAATTTTATTTATTTATTTATTTTTTCTTGTTCTCACTGTGATGATTAAGCGGTAGTGATTATTACCCTCATTTAGTTTCTTATATTAAGTCATGAGGGTTGTTACTCATAAGTTTACTTGTTTCCGTTGCATGTGAAATCTGCCCATGTCCTCACGTACTTCATCCCCTTCTTGCATTTCCTATGGGTCCTTGGAGGCCCAATCCCCTTTTATTGAGTCGATCAGCCTTCAAAATTGAAGAACATATCCTTGACGTGGGCATACAGGTGTTTGGAGCTAATGCAGGATTGTGTACACTAGTATATGCCTAGTATACACGAAGATGGGAAAATAGGCCTAAAGGCCTCAAATTCAAATTTGTATTTTGTTATTTTGGGCCTAAGCTCTTGTCATTTCATTTATTATTATTTTGTTAGAATTTAGGACAGGTGGAAGATGGGTCTAACGCCCAAAGAGGTAAATTTCGAAATTTAGTCTAGGACAGGTACAAAAATGGGCAAGAATTGGCCTAAAATGAAATAGGCCCAAATACTGGTCCAGGCGGACAGAAACCAGATCTGGGCCTAACTCTCTTTCCCTCTTTACTTTATTGTGCTCATTTTACCTGCTAGTATTTGTCATTAATCTTAAGGTCGAAAAATTCAAATCCCCGAAAGACGCCTATTTTGATTTAATAACTTAACTAAACCAGTCATCTCTTAACAAAACTCAAAGGAATAATTTTGCAGAATAGCTCACTTAGATAACATCTAAATATTTCCCTTTTTCCCATTTAAAATAAGTTTTAACTATAAAATAGTTCAATTTCGCAAATCAAGCTAAGTTAAAATTATTTTGGCCAAGTGATTAATTGTCGGGTAACCGCGTATTAGCGGGCATTTCGTGTGTTTTCAAACCCTTCCCAAAATGCTAATATGAACCTCGAACCCCCTTAATAGTTTTCAATAGATTTATTAGTTTAGTCTTTTGAAAACAACAGTTTTCTTAATTTACCTTTAAAAATTAAGTGGCGACTCTAAAAATCAGTCAAACAATATTTTCCTAATAAAACAGAAATGACGACTCCGCTGGGGACTTGAATGGTTCTAACCTTAAGATTAATTTATTTGGCTATGTGATTTAACTCTCTACTTGTTTTATTTATCGTCAATATTGAACTGTTGCATTCATGGCATGACATACTCCGTCAAACGACAATTATTCTAATTTTCAATTAAAGGACGATTATGCGGGCCGCAGTTGTTCGTTAACCAAATTGTTCTCGGGGAACCCTGACAAATGTAGTTGGCTACTGGATAGTCAACGGTCGTTAACTGTCCCAACCCAAGTTGTCCGCTTGGGTCACCTATCTACTATAAACAAATTCCACTCTTAGTCAAGACTAGTGTAGAGCCGAACTCAATTCCAAAATTTAGCGCATGGGTCTAAGATGACCACCTTGAGTCCAAGACGTGTTGGGCCCATTAGAAAGACCACCTTGAGTCCAAAGGGCCCACGGCTCGAACGGACGCTCTTATTTACGTGTTTGAAGGATGTATGCGCTGTTTGACAATTGTTGTGTCTTGGGTTTGGGGGTATCTAATTTTTTGTATATTTTTGTAGATGGCCAAGCAACACTTGAGCTTTAAAATGGTCACCGAGACGCCAAACCTGCTCCGTGTATAGTGGTACAATCTCAATGCGTATCAAAAAAGAGAACTTTCCATTCACTTGGGTCACCTCCCGTCGATAATGAATCTCAAAGTCTGGCCTAAGTTCATTTAGGTGGTCACTCGATTTTGGGATGATGAGAGAATGATGTTTCGCTTCGGAGATGCTGAAATGACACAAACTGTTGAAGAAATCAAAGATTGCTTAGACAACGTCGGAATGTGCCAGAAAAGGAAAAATCATCCAGATCATCAAATTTTGCTACCAGATAAACCGATTAGCAAAGAACTGAAGAACATGTTGTTACTGGTAAATGCAGACTGGCTAGACACCCCGAGTATTTCGCTTGTGAAATTCTACGAGCGATGGGGACACGAAAACTATTATAAGAATTTTCCAAATGAGTTTCTCAATCGCAGTAGTTGGAGTTAGGCTCAAACCTTAGCATTTGCCATATGCCTCTTAGGGACAATGGTGTTCCCCCAGGACGAAGGGAACGAAATTGATACTCGAATTGTCATGGTAACTCACGCTATCTTTGAAGGCGTTGGTTAAAAGGGACAAGTCAAGAAATCATTCAACCTTGCCCCGATCATTGTGGCTGACATCTATCGATCTTTGGGTCAATGCAAAAATGGGTTTCCATTTTTTCAAGATTGTAATATCTTACTACAGTGGTGGATGTCTAAACATCTGGAGAAGACACGTGAGACTCAGAAACAAAAATTGGTCGAGCCGAAAAAGGAAAGTCACCTCGACCACTATGAGTTACATTTGAGCATTAATAGATTCAAGGTCCACAGCACGAGGGAAACATGGGCTAAAGTCTTTCACGACATAAAAGATGGAAATGTACAATAGATGTTTCAAAATTTCATGTCAGAAAAAATAGCTGTTCAGGGTGCTAAGTGTCCTTTCTTAAACCTTCCTGGCATAAGAGGGGTACGACCTTACAACCCTAGCAAGGTAATGCGGCAATTCGGCAGAACAGAAATTCTACCTTTCAAAGGAGACGCTAGCCGCTACGTCTTTGACTACAACGGATGTGACAAGATACCTCATGCCAAGGAAATTCTCGATGAATGGGCTGGGTGGGTCAATCTAAAGGAAAGCATGGCTGAGGATAGATATGACGCTGGGTATGTTGACGAGTACAAAAAATGGTTGTAGGATGCTCTGCGTGGTACACTCGACCCGACGCCACGTACGGGCCGACAGATTGAAGATGTCCAGGTAAGGCTCCAAATCCAAGCCTACCACTTTCAGAAGGAATGGGACCGAAGGGAGCAAGAGTTTCAACGTAAGGAGCAAGAATACTTGCGTAGGGAACAAGAGTTCCAGCATCGAGAATATGAAAGCCAAATGGCCTTAGCCTTTGCCACACAGGAGTTAGCTAACGCAAGAGCCTGCCTGGTATGTTTGGACTCGAATTTGGATGATCAACTTAACAATCTCCAGGGCGTATCGATGTCTTCTAAAGCTGTATTGCCGAGCCGCATGTGATGACTAGCAAGTTCCTTATTCGCGAAGAAGTGGAAAAAGCAAGAGAAGGAGCGGGACCTTTAGCCTTTTAGTTATCTTATTCCCCTGCGTGGGATTGACTTTATTGTATTTGCAGTTTATCCCTTCCCTAAAAGATGTACCCCTTTTGTTGAACTTGTAATGCATTCTCTAATTATTTATGAATCTTGTTTTGGGGGGTGCAACAATTTGTTTAAAATGGCGCAATACATCCTTCAATTCGCTAGGTCTACCCTTGGCACAAAAGGGTCACATGCATGTTTAGGACGCGATACTTTTCTGTTTACTTGTATGCTTTAAACTGTTTATGTAATATGTTGCTTTGAATGAGAACATTTTTAGCCCACTCCTTGTCAAAATTTTCTGAAAATACCAAATATAAGTCACTACAAAAATGTCCAACCAAAATTCCACGAGTCTTGAGTTTCTCAGCTAGAATTAAAATCCTACTACCAAATCCTAAAATGTTACTCTATCATCTCAGGAAAGGTGAAATTGCTGCTAAGATGGAAAATGGCAAGAATGTCGAAGTGAAAATAATTGAGGAGAGTCTAAGGATGAAACTGCGTCGATTCAAACAAGAGATTCGAGAGATGGGAGAAAGAGGAATAGAAGTAGAATTAGCCACTGCAGCTGCGCAAGCCAAAAGTGCAGCACTGGACGCGGAGTTAGCGGCTAAGATGGCAAGATATGCTGTCATGAACGAGGAGACGGTTGCTATGCGGAAGGAACATGATGCCTTCAACAATGATATAACCATGATATTTCAAAAACTACATGGAAAATACCCTTTCTTCAACCAAGAGGCCACCAACAGTGGTCCTGAAGGCACTGGACCTGAATCTGTTAAAGAGGAACTTGATGAGGAAATTGTCTATAGACCTCATTTCAAGGGACGGTGGATAGAAGAGAATGAGGAAACCGCCCCCGAAGCATATGAGTTTACCCCCCGTGGCTGATACGGCAGTCAGAAGAAGGAGCCTCGGTGAAGGCACCATCTATTTTTTAAGAGCTTCCTTATATGTTTTTCACTTTCCTTGTAATCACCAGAAATGAATGAATGAAAATGAAAATTTCCTTTGTATTCGAACTACGTAGGGCCTGAATTCTCCCTCGGAGATACGTAGGCAGCCTTTCAAGGCCCGACCCCTATCTTTTTCAAATTTTCTTTTTCCCTTTTAATTCTACAAGGAAACATTGAGTTTAGATCAACAGATGCCAGAAGATGCAGCAAGAAAATCTTAGCTCAACGCAATTTAACATTTCTGAGTCACTAGCCCCAAAATAAAACGAGCAAATTCCTGCTTGTTCAAAAATCAGTCCCTATTATTCATGGGTTAACATGTTCTTAGACAAAGCAACTTTTATGTGTTTATCTGCTTTCTATGTGATATCTTGCATTTTTCATCTAGAACTAATACTGACAGATTTTCCTTTGAGTTGTTTTCTCTACAGGTAGTTAGAACTGATCTGTGTTGATACACTGGCCGATCATCCCTATTCACCAGATCAAAAGGGCCTACAGATTCCTTTCCCAGCCAAAGTTCCCAAAAGGAAAAGCAGCAATGGGTGATAACAACGAAGAGATCAACCTTACTGATTTCGTGGTAGCTCAGCCCGTCCTTGCCGATCAGAATGAACTGATCCTACAATTGATTCAAAAAATTGCTGAGATGAGGGTCGAGATGCAGAGAAAACAAGATTTGCCTCCTCCGATTTTTGCTGTCAACACTCAACCAGACGGAAGAACTCCAGCTCAAATTCCCCCTCCTAACGTGGAACAAGCACAAAACCCACTTTCAAGTCCTTCTCGTAATCCCTCCATCATTGACCTTACCACCCGAAACCCCATTATGCCTCAGCCTCTTACCAAACACCACCCCTTCCTCAAAATACCAACCCCCAAGCACCACTCCCTTCCCCCAATGCAAACCACCAAACTGGCCTACCCCCTCAAAACCAAAATGTTGACCGCCCGCATATTTCCATCCATTATCAAAATCAACATACCAACCCCTAGAATTTCCATCAAAATTACCAAGCCACTCAAAATGCCCAAAGTCCCTCTATTGCTCCACCACTACCACAAAAAGCCACTTTCCAAATACCGGTCCTCAACGAGCATGACGCACATGGTTCGGAGCTCAACCACTATGAGGAGAGGGAGAGAGAGTGGAGGTCAAAGGAAGAGACCGCTAAGATAGATGTGAAGGAGGAAATAAGAACGGCCATGAAGGAGTTGAACTGGATTACTGAGGTCGCTGGGTTGAGTTACGAAGACCTGTGCATTCATCCGAATTTGGACCTCTCGGAGGGGTTCAAGGTGCCAAAATTTGACATATTCGGAGTAACGAGGAACCCCTTAGCACATTTGAGGGCCTACTGTGACCAACTCGTGGGAGTTGGGAGAGACAAAACTTTGTTAATGCGGCTTTTTAGCCGAAGTCTGAATGGAGAGGCTCTAGAGTGGTTTACGTCTCATGAAACAAGACAGTGGTCTAGTTGGAGAGCTCTGGCTTAGGACTTCATCGAACCATTCGCCTACAATGTGGAGATCGTTCCTGATCGCTACTCCTTGGAGAAGATGAAGCAGAAGTCGACCGAAAATTACAGAGAATTCGCATATAGGTGGGGAAATGAGGCAGCTAGAGCTAGACCTCCTATGTCAGAAAAGGAAATTGTCGAGGTGTTTGTGCAGGTGCAAGAACCCGAGTATTATGACATAATCATGTTGCTCGTTGGAGCAAAATTTGCTGAGATAATCAAGGTAGGTGAGACTATCGAAGATAGATTGAGAATCGGGAAGATTGCCCGTGTTGCTGCCTCGCCTAAGAAGAAAAGAGAGGATGTGTCCTCTATCTTTTATGAGGGGAAGAAGACCCCAAGGAAATCCTCATCATACCAAGGTCGTTCTCGACCTTCACAGAGTTCGTACCCAGCTTGTTATGCACAGACTGATTACCAAAATACTCCTCCTCCCAGTTATCAAGATACCCCTCCCCCAATTATCAAAATACTCCCCCTCCTAGCTACCAAACTCCCCCTACTATCTACCAAACTCCCCCTCCAGTTTATCAAACTCCATGTCATCACTATCGAAATGCCGCCCCCAACTGTTCCAACATTCAGAAAAATTACCAAACACCTCCACCAATGTACCAAACCCCAGCTTTACTTTACCAAAATGCCCTCTTGAACTACCAAGCTCCACAACCAAACTACCAAACCAACTCATATCCCAAATATCAAGCCCCCCGTCCGAACGCTCCAAACTATCGTCAAATGCCTCCTCCTCAACAAGGCAATTACGATCCCCCCCGTCCTAGATTTGAGAAGAAGCCCGCCAGAATTTTCATTCCGCTTATTGAAAGCCGAACAAAGTTGTTCGAGCGATTAACTGCAGCAGGATATATTCATCCAGTGGGGCCCAAGCCGGTTGACACTAGCTTAAAGTTTTACAGACCTGATCAGAGGTGCGCGTATCACTCCAACAGTGTTGGACATGATACTGAGGATTGTATCAACCAAAAGTATAAGATCCAAGACCTGATTGACCAGAATGTGGTCTCAATTCAGACAGTCGCGCCCAATGTCAATAGTAATTCTTTGCCAAATTATGGAGGCGGCACTATCAATATGATAGAGACAGATGATGATTGGTGTGTGACAAAGGCAATAGTTCCGATTGCTCCTTAGGAGTTGGAAAGGGCTGTAGCTTCGTTGAGCATCAGAGAGAAGGAAGAGTTTGTGATTCTGACACCCGAGAAGGCTGTTGCCTTGGTGCCGAGAGAAACTCTTACCCGACAAAAATTTGTTATTGAAACGGCTGTTACTCAAGGCATGACTAGATCCGGCAGGCGCTATACGCCGAAAGAGTTAGCTCAAGGAGGGCAGAAGAAGGACCAAACAAAAAGGCGGATCAGTAAAGCCGAGGCTGAGGAGTTCTGGAGAAAAATGCAGCCGATAGATTATTCGATTGTGAAGCATTTGGAGAAGACTCCGGCTCATATCTCTGTGTCGACCTTATTAATGAGTTCGCAGTTACATAGGCAGACTCTGATGAAGGCTTTGGATGATACTTATGTGCCTGTGGGTACTAACAGTGACAATTTAGTAGACATGTTAAACCAGGTCATCCGAGGACACCGAATCAGTTTTTGTGACGAAGAGTTGTCCTTTGAAAGGAGGATGCACAACAAAGTTCTGCACGTCACTTGTATGTGTCGAGACAAGATAATTAATCGCGTCTTGGTCGTTGACGAATCCGGTCTTAATATTTGCCCATTTTCGACTTTGAGGCAGCTGAAATTCGACTTGGGAAAGCTTCACCAGAGCCAAGTCAATGTGAGGGCCTTTGATGGAGTGCAAAGAGACACATTAGGAGCGCTAAACTTGGATATTCAGGTGGGTCCTGCGGATTTTAATGTGGGGTTCCAGGTGTTGGATATCAACACCAGTTACAACTTGCTTCTGGGAAGACCATTTATTCATATGGCTGGGGCTAGGGGTGTTCACGGGTTGGTTTGGATCGGTTATTGGTCAAAACCAAAACCAAATCAACTTAATCGGTTTTAAAATTATCAAAACCAAACCAAACCAAATATATTATACATTTATCAGTTTGGTGATTATCGGTTTTGATTTGGTTTCGTTCGGTTATTTGGTTATTAACCATACACAAAAATAAAAGAAACAATTCATTTAAAATGTAAAAAAAGTGACAACAATCAATAAAATTGTTAGAATGACGTAGATTACTGAACTTTCGATCACTAAATTTACTATCAATAAAACTTTAAAATTCACTATATTGGCCTAGAAGGAAAAGACTAACATTTTCAATCCCACAAATAATTGTCATAGACACTCATATACATGAAATCAATAAGATAAATGTTTCATCTTGGACATATTTGCTTTCAATAAGTAAATTATAAATAAATTTTAATGAAAATATGTATAAGATCTTTAAAATTGTCTATAAAAACAATAAATTAAGTATGTATATTAATAAAATATATGTATATAATTCATCGATTCGGTTCGGTTATTTCTTCAGTTTTTTTCGAATAAAACCATAACCAAACCAAATACTATCGGTTTTCAAAAACCTAAAACCAAACCAAACCAAACCCAAATAAAATCGATTTTATTTTATTGATTTGGTTTGGTTTTTCGGTTTAGATCGGTTTTTATCCAAACCGTAAACACCCCTAGCTGTGGCTGTGTCTTCTACCCTTCACCAACTAATGAAGTTTGTTTGGAAGGACCAGGAATTGGTCATTTATGGTGAAGGGAGTCATTGCAATGGGTATGCACCGATCGCTGATGATGTCTCTCGAGGTTGTGATTTCTACACGGTGGAGCTGGTGAATGCCACCGGTGATGACTTGGCTCCACAGCCTCCTACGCCTACCGTGTACAAGATGATTGCTACCGTCATGCTCCAGAATGGTTTTGAACCAAGTTTTGGATTGGGGAAGCACTTTCAAGGAATCGTCGAGCCTATCCAAATTCCCTCCAAAGGAGCGAAGTTTGGTTTGGGGTATGTCCCCACAGATACCGATGAAACAGAGATGAAGAACAAGAGTATTGATCAAGCATTGGCCAGGCCAATTCCTCATCTGTACCAGTCATTTCCAGTACGAGAAAATGTCAACGATTGTGGTCCCGGGGAAGGAATCTGGGGCCTTTTTGAGGAGATTGATGCAGTCATCGAGGAAGAGGCTGGGACATCAGGCATCCGTGATGCAGAACCTGAGAAACAATTGCAGAACTGGACCTCCACACCACTCCTGATTTCTCGCTCATCTGGGTAGAAAAGACATGTGTCTTTGTTTGTTTTGAAATCGGTGGTAGTCCGGAAGAGGCCCAAGACCCACCCTTTATGCAATTGTTATTTGTTTGAAACTTTCAAATTCCTTTGTGATGTTTAAAAAGGCAAAATGGCCCTCGGACATGGCCAAAGTTTGTGCTTGTTTTTCAATTCAAATGAAAACCCTCTTTCATCAAAATTTGTTCGTTTACTTATTTGTTTATATTTTACTTTTCTAACTTTGTTTATTTATGATTTCAGTAATATTAATTTAAAACCTGCCAATGTCTTGTCATGTCATGAACCGAGTGAACGAAATGAGGCAGGTGATGATGAGTGTGAGGAATATGTAGAAGAAAATGAGATACCCGAACATGTTGCTGAGGAGTTTCGACAATTCGAGAATCAACACAAGACAAATCTTGAAGAAACTGAAACTGTGAATCTCGGAGATGATGAATGTGTCAAAGAAATCAAAATCAGTGTCCATCTGACTGAAGCCCAAAGAAGAGACCTGGTTCGTTAGCTCAGGGAGTACATTGATGTATTTGCCTAGTCTTATAAAGACATGTCAGGGCTGAGCACGAATATGGTGTCCCACAAGTTGCCGATCAATCCAGATTTCAGCCCAGTAAAACAAAAGACTCGGAAGTTCAAGCCTGAGTTGAGTTTGAAGATCAAATAGGAGATTACAAAGCAGATCGAGTCCCAACTAGTGGAAGTGACGCAGTATCCGACTTGGTTAGCCAATGTTGTTCCGGTTGCCAAGAAAGATGGAAAGATCAGAATTTGTGTTGACTACAGAGATCTCAACAAAGCTAGCCCGAAAGATAATTTTCCATTGCCAAATATTCACATCCTCATTGATAACTGTGCTAAGCATGAGATGCAGTCATTTGTGGATTGTTATGCGGGTTACTACCAGATCCTGATGGACGAAGAAGATGCAGAAAAGACAGCTTTCATCACGCTTTGGGGTGTATATCATTATCGGGTAATGCCTTTTGGTCTCAAGAATGTCGGTGCTACTTATATGAGGGCCATGACAACCATCTTTCACGATATGATTCACAAAGAGATCGAAGTGTATGTAGATGATGTCATAATCAAGTCCCGCGAGAGTTCGGATCACTTGACTCACTTGAGGAAATTTTTCGATCGTTTACGCCGATACAATTTGAAGTTAAATCCCGCCAAGTGTGCTTTTGTAGTGCCAGCTGGCAAGTTGTTGGGATTTATAGTCAGCAGGAGGGGGATTGAGCTTGACCCTTCCAAGATCAAGGCGATCCAGGAATTACCTCATCCGAAGACCAAGAAAGAAGTGATGAGTTTTTTAGGAAGGTTGAACTACATCAGCCGGTTCATAGCTCAATCCACCGTGGTGTGTGAGCCCATCTTTAAGTTATTGAAAAAAGATGTCTCGACCAAGTGGACCGGAGAATGTCAAACTGCTTTTGATGCCATCAAGAGCTATTTGTTCAATCCGCCGGTGTTGGTCCCTCCACGAGAAGGGAGTCCGTTATTGCTATATTTGTCTGTCTCAGATAATGCATTGGGATGCGTGCTTGGTCAACATGACGAAACTGGGAAGAAAGAGCGAGCCATTTATTACCTGAGCAAAAAGTTTATTCCATATGAGGCTCGTTACACTCTTTTGGAGAGAACGTGCTGTGCTTTGACTTGGATCGCTCAAAAGCTGAGACATTATTTGTTTTCTTATACCACATACCTAATTTCCAGGATGGACCCGTTGGAGTATATTTTTTCCAGAAAGCAATGCCAACCAGGAAGTTGGCTAAATGGCAAATGCTTTTGAGTGAGTTTGACATTTTGTATGTGACTCAGAAGGCGATAAAGGCACAAGCCTTGGCTTATCATCTTGCGGAGAATCCAGTTGATGAAGTGTCTAAACCGCTTTAGACTTATTTTCCCTATGAGGAAGTTTCGTTTGTTGGTGAAGATATTTCTGAGGCATACCCTGGTTGGAGAGTATTCTTTGATGGAGCGGCGAATCACCAAGGGAAAGGAATCGGAGCGGTCTTAGTGTCAGAAATCGGTCAGCACTATCCTATGGCGGCTAAACTCCGATTTGAATGCACGAATAACATGACTGAGTATGAAGCTTGCATCCTCGGTCTGAAGATGGCAATTGATATGAATGTCCACGAGTTGCTGGTTATTGGAGATTCAGATTTGCTAATTCATCAAGTTCAAGGTGAATGGGCTGTAAAGAATCCAAAGATCACACCGTATGTGCAGTATATACAGAAGTTGTGCAAAAGATTTCGCAAGATTGAATTCAGACACACTCCCAGGACGCAGAATGAGTTGGCTGATGCTCTTGCCACCATTGCCTCAATGATTAAGCATCCAGATACAAGTTATATTGATCCAGTGGATATAGAGGTAAAAGAGCAGCCTGTCCATTGTTCGCATGTTGAAGCGAAACGAGATGGTCTGCCTTGGTATCTTGACATCAAGAAGTATTTAGAGGACGGGACTTATCCTGAGAAGGCAACATTCAACCAGAAGAAGTTGATACGCCGCATGGCCCTCAGTTTCTTTGTAAGTGGGAAAATCCTTTATAGGAGGACTCTAGATTTAGGTCTTCTCAGATGCGTTGATGCTAATGAAGCTGCAAAGCTTCTAGACCAGATACATGCCGGAGTTTGTGGTACTCACATGAATGGGCTCACTTTGGTGAGGAGGATCCTTCGCGTCGGTTATTTTTGGATGACTATGGAGCATGACTGTTGCAAGTTTGTGCAGAAGTGTCATAAATGTCAAGTGCATGGAGATTTGATTCGAGTGCCACCTCACGAACATAAAGCTATGAGTTCACCTTGGCCTTTTGTAGCTTGGGGCATGGATGTCATTGGTCCGATAGAGCCAGTCGCCTTTAACAGACACAGATTCATTTTGGTGGCCATTGACTACTTCACCAAGTGGGTGGAAGCAGCTTCGTATAAGTCGGTGACCAAGAAGGTTGTAGCTGATTTTGTTCGCAACAATTTGATATGTAGGTTTGGAGTGCCAGAATCCATCATTACGGATAATGGAGCGAATATCAACAGTCACTTGATGAGAGAGATATGTGAACAATTCAAGATTACTCACCGGAACTCGACCGCCTATTGTCCCCAAATGAATGGAGCTGTAGAAGCTGCCTACAAGAACATAAAGAAGATTTTGAGGAAAATGATTGATAATCGCAGAGGTAGGCACGAGATGTTGCCATATGCTTTGTTGGGTTACCGAACGACCGTCAGAACATCAGTTGGAGCTACTCCGTATCTGCTGGTATATGGAACAGAAGCAGTTATACCTGCAGAAGTTGAAATACTTTCATTAAGAATCATCCAAGAAGCTGAAGTGACTGACGTTGAGTAGGTTCACAAGCGGATTGATCAGTTAACATTGATTGATGAGAAGAGAATGGTTGTTGTTTGTCACGGACAACTGTATCGACAAAGAATGATTCGTGCTTTCCACAAGAAGGTAAGAGCCAGGATATTTGAAATCGGCCAGCTGGTCCTTAAACGCATTTTCCCTCATCAGGATGAGTACAAAGGGAAATTTGCACCGAATTGGCAAGGACCCTACATGATTCGCAAAGTGTTATTTGGAGGTGCCTTGGTCTTATCAGAGATGGATGGCACCGAGTGGACAAAACCGATCAACTCAAATGCTGTCAAGAAATATTATGTGTGAAGTTTCAGTCTGTACTTTTGTCATTTCCTTGTAATCGTTCTATTTGCTTGTAATCGTCTATGTTTAGAATTTTATCCCTCTTGTAATGAACTACGTCTGACCTGAATTCTCAAAAATGAGATACGTAGGCGGCCTATGTCGGTCTCGGTCACCCCTTTATCCCTTTTTAAATATTTCATTTTATTTGAAGTACGTTCGACCTGAATTCTCAAGAATGAGATACGTAGGCGGCCTGTGTCGGTTTCTTTGTAAAATTTCTTATTTTTTGTTAATCCTCGAGGGGGAACTACGTTTGACCTGATTCCTGCCTCAACGGCATACGTAGGCGCCACAACGGCTTGGTCATATCTCCCGT
This sequence comes from Solanum raphanifolium, assembly GCA_036250405.1. Classification (NCBI taxonomy): domain Eukaryota; kingdom Viridiplantae; phylum Streptophyta; class Magnoliopsida; order Solanales; family Solanaceae; genus Solanum; species Solanum raphanifolium. Next base: position 16,849 of record JAJOOE010003606.1, read on the forward strand.
GAGGTTTCTATTTTCTCTTTACAATAGAAACTGGGACAACATTTTTGAGATTCTATCAAAAATTCTCAAAAGAAAGATCTTTTCAACAAACCAACACTGAAGTTACTCTAAGATTTGCAACTGGGACATAATTTTTGAGAAGATCTCAAAAATTCCATGATTGATCGCCAATCGTTAAAGATAAGCCAAGACAGTTAACTGAGACATAAATTTTGAGGATGACCCCAAAAATTTCAATAAGATTCATCTGAAGTCTAGAACGACTTTGGAAACTCCCCAGCAAGTGATCAGATAGATCTCGAGACATCACCTCTAAATGACGTTCATTAAGCTTGACGTGACATGACACTTGACAGTGATTTTTTCTAAATTTTATATTTTTTGAAAATTTATTTTCCCTAAAAACTTTTCTTTCATGTTTCAATCATTTTTGCATAAAAAGGTTTTGTCTTACATATCAAGAAGCGGGAGATAGGAGAAATCAGCCAGAGATAGCAAGACAAGGATGCAGACAACCGAAGAGATCGGCACAGATCAGTACACATCTTAAACTAACAATTTATTTTCTGGATACAGGTCTATATGTTTGCCTCAGGATCAACATATTCCTTCATTTAATGAATGTGGAGAAGTCAAAAGAGCAAGGAGTTCCCCAAAATTGACAATTTTTCTGTGGATGCAGGAAATATTTTATGCTTTTTATACCAAAGAATTGAAAATATGAGTAGCATTATTTCATTCAAATTCCTAGCAAAGCGAGATTCGTAATGGATATGCAATTATGTTCAGATATGGAACAAACGAAAACCACGAAGAGAGCAATATTTTTATTTTCCAAAACTAAAGATATTTGGAAGAATTTTTCTGCATCACATTATCAGACATGATGCTACCACTACCCGGAGAGTCATTTATATCGTATTGTCAAATGAGATGATACCACTACTCCGAGGGTCATTTTTATTTATATTGTCGATTGAGACGATATCACTACCCGGAGAGTCATTTATATCGTATTGTCAAACGAGATGATACCACTACTCTGAGGGTCATTTTTATTTATATTGTCGGAGAGTCATCTTCGTTCGCTATCAAGGAGGCATCATCATCAAAAGATTCATGCATTGAAGGAGAAAGTAGTCATGCATAACAAGAGAAGGAAATCATGCATTGCAAAAGAAGAATCATGCATAACAAGAGAAAAATTCATGCATCGTGGGAAAAAGATTCATGTATCGCGAGAAAAAAAAAGATTCATGCATCGCGGGAAAGGAATTCATACATCGCGGGAAAAAGATTTATGCATCGCGAGAAAAGAGATTCATGCATTGTAAGAGAATATTTATGCATCGCGGGAAAAAGATTCATGCATCGCGGGAAAGGAGTTCCTACATCGCAAGAGAAGGATTCATGCATAGCATGAGTACGAGTTATGCATCGCCAGAGAAAGATTTGCCAATCACAAGAGAATCAACATCAACTGCATCATTTTTCTTTGCCAAGACGAGATCAAGAGAACCGTCAACATATTACATCAGCTTATTTTATTGCTTTGACATTCGAAGAAAGAGTACATTGAAGATTATATTGCAAATATGAGACATAAGCTTTATTTGCTTCACGTCAAACCCGATAGAATTGACGTCAAATGATCAAGGAGAACAATTAAGTGTCAACACGGTAAAAGACACAATCTCCCATTTGAATTGCATTTTTATGCTAATGAGTTTTATCTTAGTCTTTGTCGAGAGCATCCGAAAGGATGAATTCTCCAAAAACAAACCACAGGTGCGGACGACATAAAAAAGTATGCAGCACAACGTGGAACTTTTTCTTAGCAGCGAACTGGGACATAGTCCTAAGAGGAGTGCCAAACTCTTAGGACGCGAGCAAAAGAGCGACTTCCACCACAATCAAACCACACCCCTATCAGAAGGCTTGTGGGTTTATCTTTAGGTTTGTCGATTTCAGTTTCGCATCCGGAAATTTTGGTCTTTACCGGAAGCAGCTTTCCAATCTGAGTGATGATGCACCAAGAACTTTGGAAATTATGTCCGTGTAAGTTCTTAATTATGGGTGTGAAGTGCACCACATTTATGACTAAGAGGTTGCAAGCCTCTTTTTCATACTCGACTTACTTCGTCATTCAGAACCAAAGATTATCTCACATAATAGATTTTCTTTTCAATCGATAGAGTCGAACTACAAGCAGCCTGATTCCTAATGTTTAAGGATATGTAGGCGGGCTCAATGTTGAAAAGTCGACTGTATTCCAACATTCGCTCTCAAATCTTATTTCCAAGCGTTCCGGTCTCTTTATAATTCGATATCGGGATGACTTTTGAGTTCTTTCAAAATCGTGCAGCAAATCAAACTTATCGAACTACAAGTGGCCTGAATTTTCATATGGTCTGAGATATGTAGGAAACTTGATTCCAGGGTTCAGCCATAATTCCCAAAGTCCGTACCAGAATCCTTTTTCCAAAAGACGAAGATGTGGTCGGTCAAAATTGGATTGGTCAATTCATTTTCCTCGAATTTCTTGCATCAATCCAAGTAAAATGAGGGACAGTTGTTGACACCTAATTTTGGCCCTCCCCAATATAAATTAATCATC
>JAJOOE010003607.1:0-17047 GCA_036250405.1 Solanum raphanifolium
GATTTCCAAGATAGCCTTTGAGCTAAGTTTTTGAGCAATTATCTCAAATCAGCAGAAAGAAGTATCTTTTTAAAACATAAGAGCTAGTATATTTTTGGGAGTAGTATTGAGCACCGATATGGGGGAGAGTTCAGACAACTCACAGCCTCCATAAACCATATAGCCACCATGGGTAGAAAAAGGTCATACTTTTTAGATGAACCTTTTTCGAAATAGACTAGTGGATCCATTAGGCAGTTCAGGTCCTATACCTTTGGCCAGGTATAGGATGCGCTGGCAGCGTGAGGAAGATCGCTGTATCATCACAATAGCTCTTATGTGATGGTTGTCGGTTAGAGAAACTCCCACAGAAGTTATTGTATTTTTATATACATCAGTTTATTGTATTTTTATATACATTTCAGAGTTATGTTGTATCCTTGGATACACACAGATTTGACAGCATGTTTTTAAACAGTTTGTTTCTTTATATTGCACTTGTTTTAAATTGCTTTATATTGAAATGAGTTCAGTCATATTGAGTTGAGTATTCAAAGTTGAGTATCCAGAGTTGAGTATCCAGAGTCGAATATCATATCTTTGAGTCGAATATCATACCATTGAGTTGAGTAACTAATCTCTAAGTTGAGTATCTTATCTATAAGTACTTCTGAGTTGAGTAAGTTTGAGTAGTTTGGAGTACTCCTTGAGTTGAGTAAGATTGAAAAGAGGCAAGTATGTTTCCTTTTTATCAAGTTTCAAGCTTATGTTTATGTTTTAGAATTCCCCTTACATGCTCGTACATTCCACATACTGAGCCATTTGGCCTGCATCTTCTCATGATGCAGACACAGGTATTCAGGATCATCAACAGGAAATTCGTTGACACATCCGAGAGTTCGAGTTAGCTATGGTGAGCCTCCTTGTTTTCGGAGGATTTCATTTACTTTTAAGTATAGTCAGTATGTCGTGGGTCTTGTCCCGACTTCCATCTTTATCAGTTAGAGGCTTCATAGATAGTCAGTATAGTTGAGAAGTCTGTATTATTCATTTATGTTATTAAATGTTTATAAGACTTAAGTTGCCTATTTTATGGCGAGCTGAATAATATATTATTTCATTCAGAGTTTTTCATTTGAGTTAAAGCTTTGTATTTCAGTTTCATGAATTTTATTCAGTTTTTAAGCTTTTGCATGCTTAAGTTAGTCTTCCGCTTGTAGTCAGCCAGGATGAGGGTTCGCTTAGGGACCAGCAATGGTTCTTGAGTGCCGGCCACGTCCAGGGTGTAGACTCGGGTCGTGACACAAGTATGGTTTTGAGAGGACCGCGATAGCATAAGTCCAGAAGGTGAGAAAGGTTTTGAGGATATTGGAACGACGATCTCGATAAGACATTCTCGTCTTGGAACCAAAATAGTTACTCCTGAAATGTGGGCTCAAATGGAAAATATAATGCGATATTTGGACAAAGCGGGAGTAGGACCTAGCAACGTGGGATCATCATCTTCATTTCCTCTACCTGATTGATAGTAAATTTAGGCCAAGTCTTAGATTTGTCTTTATATTATGTCATCTTTTATGTATTTGTTTTAGTTTCTTCGTTATACTCTCCTTTTTTTTGTATTAATGAAAACTTCGTCTTTTAGTTCCCAAAACTCGAGTTGTCACAAATTAATGGCTTGGATCAATCTATCATAATCACGTTATGTTTGACATTTACGCCCACCTCTGGCAAAAAGAGGTCCCGTGCATATTAGGATGCATTTTCTTTTGAATATTTTGTTTATTATTTTGTTATCTGATTTACTTGATGCGTAATACATGCTTATTCTCTACTTATTTATTGTTATTATTTAATTATCTGCCTAATTATTGAAACAACAATCATCCACTTGATACTAATATTTCTCTCTTTTTGAAGGTTTTCTTTCTTTTGATTTATTCTCCCAAAAGGTTGATTTGCGTTGACTACGAACTGGCGGATCATCCATACTTTACTGATCAAAAGCACCTGCAGACATGACTGATTCAAGTGCGTCTGATCAAAATTGTTTGGGGCTTGTCACTATCCTGAGAGATGAACCCGAGACTTCGGAAGGAAGGGAACCAATCCCTTATGATGAACACATTGCTAATTTGATGCAAAAAATGGCCAATATGCAAAGTGAGATTGATCGTCTTCGAAACCTCACCAATTTGTCCATCACTTTGAACACGCCACTTCCCGAGCATGGAACAAACATAGCTACTCCGCCTCTTTTTCCACATGTTGACTCTCCTACTCCTTAATACTTTCCACCAAACACTTCCCTTCACAAGACCAATCCAACTACTTCCAAACATTCCACCAACCCTCAATAACCCAACTTTCCACAAAACAATCCGCAACAAGCCAACCCTTTACCCTTCACTACCTCTTATGCACCCCAAACTTCACTTACCAAAACTCCAGTCATCCAAACTAACTCATTTACCCAAACTACCCCCTCACCCAAAACGCCTCACCTACCCAAAAATACCAAGCGACCAAACATGTACCGGTGGCACACACTACAATCCCTAACGTACAATATGCGCCTCAAGTATATGTAGCGGAAGCTCAACCTTTCCTTAATGCAATGCCAACCATGCCAAAAGTCAATCCATATGAAGAGACGGAGAAAGAAGCAAGGTCAAAAATAGATGACAATGTAGCAAGGGAGATTCGTAATTTGAAGGAAAGTTTCAAAAGTATCCAAGTCCATAAGGGGGTTGAAGGTCTTGAATATGAGGATTTATGTGTTCATCCTGATGTTGAATTACCCGTGGGGTATAATATACCAAAATTTGATGTATTTGACGGGAAGGGAAATCCTCGAGCTCATTTAAGGTCGTATTGTGACAAGTTAGTGGGAGTGGGGAAAGATGAGGCCATTAGAATGAAGTTGTTTATAAGGAGCTTGACGGGAGAGGCCCTTGATTGGTACACAAGTTGGGACCCACAGAAATTGAATAGTTGGGGTGCAATGGCGCAATAATTCATGGATAGATTCAAGCTTAACATTGAGGCTATTCCGGACAGGTTCTACTTGATGAAGTTGGAAAAGAAGTCAATAGAGTCATTTAGAGAGTATGCGATATGGTGGAGAGCAGATGCCGCAAAAGTTCAACCTCCAATGGCAGAAAGTGAGATGACCTCTCTTTTTATACAATCCCAAAAAGATGCAACGTACTATGAAAAGATGATAAGTGTTGTAGGACAAAAACTCTTTGAGGTTGTCAGAATGGGAGAATTCATTGAAGAGGTATTAAAACTGGGAGAATCACTAATTTGGTAGCCCTTCAAGCAACAAGTAAGGCCATTCAGTCAGATTCAATCGGAGGAACCCTTAAGATGAAGAAGGATGGCGTGTCTGCTGTCATGACCATCTAAGAACGTAGGCCAAACCAAATGTTAACCTACCAAAACCCATAACCCCAACCTTTATACTATAGTCACTATACCCAAATTCCTCAACCCTATTATAAAGCTTCACCTGCCCCTTACCCTTTTTACACCACCCAACCAACGTATTGTCAATCTAGAGCACTTGTCTATCCAAATCCATCACGATACCCACCCACATATCCATCCCAATCCCCCTACCAACCACAAAACCGTCCATCAAATGCACCCAGACCCCGCCCAGACTTTGAAAAAAGACCAGCAAAAACTTATACACCTTTAGCTGAACCTTTAGCCCCACTATATGCACGGTTGAGAACCGCAGGAATACTCCAACCAATCCAAGGACAAATTCCTAATCCCCTTCCTGGATGTTATGACGAGACCAAGGACTGTGCATATCACTCTGGAGCTGCTAGACATGATATTGAAAGTTGCCTTACTCTCAAAGACAAGATTGAGACATTGATCAAAGAAGGAATCATTCAACTCAAAGGTGTTACCCCCAATGTAAACAACAACCCACTGCCATATCATGGCAATATTAACATGATTTCCATTGATGAAGATTTTAACTTAGAAGGGACCATAGTACCAGTCAAGATAGGGAAGAATGTTGCGACATCAGCCTTTATTTCTCATGTAATCACAGTCCAAGTACGAGCGCCAATTGAAGTGGATGTTTTTCTGCCCAAACCTAAGATCTTGGCCCTTGTCACTCAATCATCCCCTTTTGACACCAAAGCGGTTCCTTGGGATTACTCGATTGATGCAAGAGACAAAGGAAAAGGAAAGATAGTTGTAGAAGCCGTTGCTGCAGGAATGACAAGATCCGGGCGCTATTATGCCCCTGAAGAAGTTATACAAGGAGGACCAAACAAGGAAAACAACCTAAAAAGGGTTGTGACAGAGGCCGAAGTGGAAGATTTCTGGAGGAAGATGCCAACTAAGGAATATTCAGTTGTTGAACAACGGAAGAAAACTCCTGCTCAAATTTCCTTAATGGCCTTACTGATGAATTCTGCAATTCATAGGAATGCTTTGGTGAAGGTTTTAAATGAAGCTTATGTTCCAGCAGAGACCACTAGTGAGAACTTTTCTACTATGGTAGGACAAGTTTTGGAAACTAACAAAGTCACCTTTCATGAAGATGAGTTGCTGCCTGAATGTTTGGGACATAACAAAGCGTTGAACATTATTGTCAGATGTAGGGATAAGTTTATTTCCAGAGTGTTGATTGATAATGGTTCAGCTGTTAACATATGCCCTTTCACTACTCTTCGAGCTTTGGGAATTGACTTTGGAAAGATTCGTGAAAGTCATGTAAGGGTTAGAGGCTTTGACAGGACACAAAGGGGAGTCATCGGAGAAATTGATCTGCCATTGCAAATTGGACCTGTGGAGTTCATTGTGGAATTCCAAGTGTTGGATATATCTGCTAGATATAATTTATTACTTGGAAGGACATGGATTCATATGGCTGGTGCGGTCCCTTCCACTTTGCACTAGACTTTGAAATTTGTTTGGAACCATCAGGAAATTACTGTTCATGGAGAAGTTAACAACTCAATATATCCTGAAAATTCAGTCCCTGTTATTAAAAGTATGGAAGAGTTGGATGGGTCTGTATTCCATATTAGGGAAATTATGTGTGCTACTCAAGCTGGAAAGGAAAATTTGCCTCGTGTGCTTATAATGGTGGCTTGGGAAATGTTGAAGAATGGTTTTATCCCTGGTCAAGGTCTTGGAGCGAAATTGGATGGAATAGTGGAACCAATTCAATTGCCTCGTCAGAAATACACATTTGGTCTTGGATACAAGCCTACTCCTGAAGAAGTCTCATCGGTTAATCTCATAAGGAAAAGTGATATTCCCTTACTACAACCTATCCCGCCCTTGAATCAGTCATTTTCCAAGGTGTTTGAAGAAGTTGTTGAAGATAATCTCATAGAAGGACTCAAAAACTTGTTCATTGAAGAAGCTGAATGTAATATGATTTTGAAGGACGGCATCGAGGCCCCGACAATATGGGATGCTATGCCTGGAAATGCTTTGACCAATTGGACTTGTAACCCATCCCCGGTTCTCCGGGAATCTTGGTAGATGATTGTATTAGAATTAACAAAACAACATGATTCAAATTGAGGCATGAATCGTGTTTTTGAATTTGATGTGTTTTGCCTCCATCTTTTGAAAGCTTAAATGCCAAATCTATGTTACCTGATTTTTCTTCTTTAAATTTTAAAATTTGTCCTTGATTATTTATTTTATTTTTATTTCTTGTCTCTCTTTCAGCAAGCAAACTAATAAATATGTCAATGCCGGGAATGTGACATGTAATGAAATGAGCGAACAAACCCCGAACAGTGAACAAACTTTTGCAACATATGAAGAAGATGTGCAGCCTGGAGAGTTGACTAAGGAGTTTGAACATTTTGAGAATAAAGAAAAGCCAAATTTGGATGAAACTGAGACGATAAATTTGGGAGATTCGGCAGAATTGGTGAGGGAAACAAGAATTAGTGTCCATTTGACTCCGTCCCAAAGAAAAGAACTTATTAATCTTTTGAGACAATACATGGATGTGTTCGCATGGTCTTATGATTATATGCCAGGTCTAAGCACAAATATTGTTTCACACAGGTTGCCAATTGATCCCTTTTGCCCCCAAGTAAAGCAAAAGCCAAGAAACATCAAGCCTGATTTGAGTTTAAAGGTTAAGGAAGAAGTCTCCAAGCAATTTGATGCCAATGTCATCCGGTTCACCAAGTATCCCACATGGTTGGCCAACATAGTACCAGTGCCAAAGAAAGATGGAAAATCAGAGTATGCGTAGATTATCGAGATCTCAACAAGGCTAGCCCAAAGGATGATTTTTCTCTCCCAAATATTCACATACTTATTGATAATAGTGCAAAGCATGAGTTGCAGTCATTTGCTGATTGCTTTGTAGGATATCATCAGATTCTAATGGATGACGAGGATGCGGAGAAAACTGCATTCATCACGCCTTGGGGAGTATATTGTTATCGGGTAATGCCTTTTGGACTCAAGAATGCAGGGGTAACATATATGAGAGCTATGACTACCATATTTCATGATATGATCCATAAGGAGATTGAAATCTTTCTGGATGATGACATCATCAAGTCACGAAAGAGCTCAAATCATATAATAGATTTAAAGAAGTTCTTTGACAGATTAAGGCGGTACAATCTAAAGTTAAATTCCACAAAGTGTGCATTTTTTGTCCCTGTCGGGAAGCTGTTGGGTGTCATCGTGAGTAGGAAAGGGATAGAGTTAGATCCTTCAAAGATAAAGGATATTCAAGACTTGCCTCCTCCAAAGAGTCGAAAGGATGTAATGAGTTTTCTTGGTCGGCTTAATTACATTAGTCGATTCATTGCACAATCCACTGTAATTTGCGAGCCAATCTTCAAGTAGCTGAGGAAAGATGCTACAACCAAATGGATGGAAGATTGTCAGAAAACATTTGACAGAATCAAGGAGTATTTATCTAGTCCACCAGTCTTGGTGCCCCCAGAATCTGGAAGACCTTTGTTGTTATATTTGTCAGTGTCTGACAATGCATTTGGATGTGTGCTGGGACAACATGATGAAATTGGAAAGAGGGATCAAGCTATATATTACTTCAACAAAAAGTTCACTCCTTATGAAGCTCGGTATACTTTATTGGAGTGCACTTGTTGTGCTTTGACTTGGGTTGCACAAAAGTTAAGACATTATTTATGTGCATATACCACTTTTCTCATCTCAAGGATGGATCCACTCAAGTATATATCTTAGAAGCCTACGCCCACTGGAAGGTTGGCAAAGTGGCAAATTTTGCTATGTGAATTCGACATTGTTTATGTCACTCAAAAGGCCATCAAGGGACAAACGCTAGTTGATCATCTCGCTGAAAATCCCATGGATGAAGAGTACATGCCTCTTAAAACTTATTTCCCTGATGAAGATGTTTTATTTATTGTAGAGGATATTTTCGAAGAATATCCCGGGTAGAGAATGTTTTTTGATGGTGCTGCGAATTCCAAAGGAGTCGGTGCTGGAGCGGTGTTGATTTCAGAATCAGGTCAACATTATCCTATCTCAACAAAGTTCAGATTCTTATGCACAAATAATATGGTGGAGTACGAGGCTTGTATTCTTGGGCTTAGGATGGCTGTTGACATGAACATACAAGAATTGTTGGTTATAGGTGATTCCGACTTATTGATTCATCAGGTTCAAGGCGAATGGAGCACCAAGAATGTGAAGATAGTTCCATATTTGTTTGTGTGAAAGAATTGTGCAAGAAATTTTTCAAGATAGAATTCAAGCATATTCCTCAAGCTTAGAACGAGTTTGCAGATGCGTTAGCAACCCTGACTTTTATGATTCAACATCTAGACAAGAACTACATAGATCCAATCAAGGTCAATGTGCAGGATCAGCCAGCCTATTGTTCCCATGTAGACGAAGAATCGGATGCAGAACCTTGGTACTATGACATTAAGAGGTATCTCAGAGAAGGAGACTATCCAGAAGGAGTAAACAATGTTCAAAAAATGACACTTCGGAGACTCGGAAATCACTTTTTCCTAGGTGGAGAAATCCTTTATAGGAGGACTCCAGATTTAGGATTGTTAAGATGCGTTAACTCTCAAGAGGCAAGCAAGTTGATTGAAGAAATACATGGGGGTACATGTGGGCCACACATGAATGGTTTCACTTTGGCAAAGAAGATTCTACGAGCTGGATATTTTTGGATGACCATGGAAACAGACTGCATCCGTTTTGTGAGAAAGTGTCATCAATGTCAGATTCATGGTGATTTGATTCGGGTTCCACCAAATGAGCTAAATGTGACAAATTCTCCTTGGCCCTTTGCAGCTTGGGGCATGGATGTCATTGGCCCTATTGAGCCAGCCACCTCAAATGGACACAGGTTCATTCTGGTAACTATTGATTACTTCACAAAGTGGGTAGAAACATCTTCATACAAGTCTGTGACAAAGAAGGTGGTGACAGATTTTGTTCGCAATAACATCATTTGTAGATTTGGGATCCCCGAGTCAATTATTATAGATAATGGAGCTAATCTTAATAGTGGCTTGATGCATGAGATATGCGAGAAGTTCAAAATTATTCATCGCAATTCCACTCCTTATCGACCTTAGATGAATGGAGCAGTTGAGGCCGCCAACAAAAATATCAAGAGGATATTGCGGAAAATGACTGATAATTAGAAGCATTGTCATGAGAATTTGTCCTTTGCCCCTCTTGACTACCGCACCACAATCAGGACTTCGACTGGGGCAACACCTTATCTTTTGGTTTATGGAATAGAAGCAGTGTTACCAATGGAAGTTGAGATACCATCTCTGAGGATCATCCAAGAAGCTGAGTTAAGTGATGCCAAGTGGACACAAAACCGGTATGAACAATTGATGCTCATTGATGAAAAAAGAATGAATGCAGTTTGTCACGGACAACTTTATCAACACAGGATGGCTAAAGCTTTCAACAAGAAAGTAAGATTGAGACAATTTGAACCAGTACAATTGGTGTTGAAGCGAATATTCCCGCACCAAGATGAAGCTAAGAGGAAGTTTGCACCTAATTGGCAAGGACCTTACATGGTTCACCGAGTACTGACTGGAGGAGCTTTGATTCTAGCAGAAATGGATGGTAAGATATGGCCAAAAGCTATCAATGCAGATGTGGTTAAGAGATACTACATCTAGAGGTTTCTATTTCATTTTCTTGTAATCTTTTTGTCATGTATTGGAACTACGTCTTGACTTGATTCCCATGGCGGGATACGTAGGAAATCCACATCGGATTTGGTCTTTTAATAGGTTTTGCAAAATTTCCTTTCTATGTAATATGAACTACGCTTGGCCTGATACATTTGGTGGGATACGTAGGTGGCCTATATCGGCTTCCGTCACTTTATTAGAATTTTTTTCATTTCTCCATTTCTTTGTATACAGCAAACTACGTATGGCCTGATTCCGTTCGGATACGTAGGCAACCCGAGGAGGGTTCGGCCCCTTTATTTCAATTTTAATTGTATCCTTAAGCTATGTTTGGCTTGGTGCCTTGATAGAATAGTGTGCATCATATAGGAGGTTCAGTATCATCGTGAACAAAGGACGACACATCTCTTTCACAAAAACTGGGAAATTTTTTAAGAGAATCATTGCAAGGAGATATCAAGATATTTTGAAGAGTATATGGTCAATCGAATCATGTGACAGAAGAAAGACTTCAGATAAAGGATGTCGCTTTGTTTCATGACATGTCACAATTTGAAGTTTGGCAAAATTCTTTATTGATATATATACGTATATAATTTTATCTTATTTTCAAATATGATTTTCAATCAAATATTTTCTTTTTATTTATTTTCTTGTTATTCATTTAACCAAGATTTAGAATGGACGGAGGTTATGAGTCCAAGCAAAGCTGGAAGAAAGAAGTATGAAGAGCCAGACCTTCAAAGTCAACGCGAATCAACCTTCCCCAAAACTTATAATTTTTCTTTGAGTTCAGGTTTATCAGGATTACCAGAAGCTGAGAAGTCAATAACATCCATAGCATCGAAAGGACTATATTTCGAGTGGTTTGAATTACTTACTTATAAATTTATAATTCGAAAACTTATAAATAAAGCTTTATAAATTTTCAAATGTGTTGATAACAAATATTATTTAATAAGACATTGCACATGATTTTGCTCTGCATAAATGCCTTTAAATGCACTGCACAAATGCTTTCAGATATTTGCAAGCGCACTGCACATTTGCTTTGAGATATTTTTGAAATGCACCACACAAATACTTTCAGATTTTTAGCATGCATGCTTTCAAATACTTTAAATGCACTGCACAAATGCTTTCAAATATTTTCAAATGCATCGCACAAATGCATATTTTCAAATGCACTGCACAAATGCCTTCAATTATTTTCAAACGCATTGCAGAAATGCTTCTAAATATTTTCAAATACTTTATATTTCGCACAAATGCATATTTTCAAATGCACAAATAATTTCAATTTTTTAAAAGGAATCCTACATGGCTTTATCGCTTTTCTAATGCATTGCACAAATGATTTCAGTTGATTGCATAGATGCTTTCAAATATACTGCACAAATGCTTTACCAAAATGCGTTGCTTTCAAAGACTTCTTTTTCATAAATCATCAGGCTTAAAATGTCTCATTTTTAAATCATTTGGCTAAAAGCCTCATATCCATAATTTATTTGGTTAAGGCCCCATTTTCATTAATCATCTCTGAAAAGCACCATTCCTCATAAATCATCGGCCTTAAACCCTTTTTTTTTTTCATAAACTTTGCAAGATTTTATCTCATTAAATTATTTTGTCTTGCAAGGCCGCATTTTCATAAATTCACATCCAGGAGGTGTTATTTACATGTGTTTATCGCACCATGCTTTATGTTTAATATTATTAACTGTTTTGTCAAGTTTGAGTTATGCAGGAGCTTTAGCACAATGTGGAACTTTATCTAAGCAGTGAACTGGGGCAATTTGTTGAGAAAGTTTAGCTTTCCAACAAAGGTCAAAGGTCTACCTCGAACTCCGCTCGACTCCACTCTCAAATACTCTCCTCAATCACACTAACCGGTAACATCATAATTCACTCTACTCGACTCCACTGTCAAATACTCTCCTCAATCACACTAACTAGTAACATCATAATTTAACACCGGGGCAAACTTTGTAAGTTCGTGCCTACCTTGTTTTCAAGATCCTCTGCCTCATAATTTATCTAATACCCCTATCTTTTTCGCCTCCAAGGTTGCATTTGTTGGTCGGGACAAAATTGGCTATTACGTCAACTTCTTTGCCCAAAAACTCTTACATCGTCTCTGGTCAAAGAGGGTCAAGCTGTTGACACACAATTTTCACCCTCATTTCTTCTAATTTATTGTTTTAAAGCTTCAAAATTAATGATATATAAAATTATCTTTTTGACAACTATTTTTACTACTATAACTACTTATCTGACAAATTCATATTCTATTATTGAAATTATTATTATTATCACTTTTCACACTCTTTTATTAAATAATCGATTTGTCTTTGCTTTATTTCAAGTTTCACACTTATTAAAGTAATTATAAGTTCATATTTTGCATCTATATTTTTATAATTTCATTTTGTAAATTAGTATTTGTCATCCTATAGTATCATATTTATGGTTTTAGCTATGAAGTTAGAAGCTCAAATAAATTAATTTAAAGAAGAAAAAAGGCCCAAAATGCTCCAGCAATTTAGCTATGTTCCAGCCCATTTACAAGTTTAAAATATCCAACAATTTGGCTATCCAAATGCAGCCCATCTCGGCCCATTTTTTGCTCAAAATGTAGCAGCCCAACTACTCAATTGAACGGACCCATTTCCTCTAACATGTCAATTTAACCCTATTCATAAACTCTAGCAGCCATACCCCACCCCTCATTCCATTTTCAACCATGGTAGGTAGCACCATAACTGTGGATAGTTTTTATCCAACCTTTTTGAGCAAATTTCATCCATTCAGTTTGTTCTAGCATATCCTAACGTTCAAAATTTTCTTCTCACTCATATTCAACAATTTAGTCAACACAAGAAGCCAAATAACTTTTTGATTTTTGATTCTTTGGGGCAGAAGTTCACTGTTAAAACAACTTGATTTACGGAGTCCAAGATCTTCATGTGAGTTTTCTCCAACCAAGACAAATTTGAAATTCAAAATAAATCCCGCTCAAACTCTAAGCTCTGAGCTTTATTTTTTCTCTCGATAAATACTCCCATATATCTTTAGTTGAAGAGACGGGTTTTGGTTAGCAAAAGAGATCACGAAAAAAGACTTGAACATTGCAAAGAATACCACTTTTTTACATTTTCAATATCTCCTACTTTACTTTCTCTTTTGGTTAACTTTGTTGGAGGAAGAAGCGTAGATTCTTGATCGAAGACGACTCAGTTCACTGGCCCATAGCAGGTGATATTTGCATCCTTTATCCTCTAGTGCTGCTTTTGTTATCGCAATTTTTTTTTTTTTTGAGAAAGGTACGAGTCAAGAGTAATCTTTGTTCGTTGGGCTATAATAGTAAGTGAGTTTAAAAGATATTATGTTAAGTTTAAATCATGTGAGAACTTGGTAGTTTTATGTTCCTTTTTAGGTAGAAACATGCTTAAAAGATATGACTATTACTTTTCTTAGTTTAGCTTACTATATATATTGCGCAGATTATGTGTCTTTCCCTAATTAAAATATGGATTTATGCTTGTAAAGGCACACCACTTTCTTTACCTATTGCTTTTCTCATTTTTTAAAAATATATACAAAGCATAAGTTGAAGTTTTCCTCTACTACTTTGTTAGTATATATATATATATATATATATAGATATATGTGTGTGTGTGTGTGGCATTTTTATAACCGGAAAGCTTATGTCATAATTTTTATTAGTGTTCAAACCTCTAATGAGTTGTACTTTTGTAGCTTAAATATAAAAATATTTGTCTATTATTCTTATGGTTTAAAAGTTGTTTGTAGTAGTGGTTTTGAATTTGTTCAGCATTTGCGTGTTCTAATGTTTTGAAAAGTAAGATATTGAGTCATTTAACCCAATTTTATATCTAGTATATTTGATATTGAGCATTTGATTTGTCTTACTAAATCTTCTTTTTTTGTTTTTTTTACTTTTTTGGCATGAACAATTTTGGAGCAAAATTGGAGTTTCTTTGAGAGACTCTCACTACGACATATTCGCTTTCCATCGCTAAACTTGGGATATGCATTTCCCCTTTATTTCCCTCTCTCGCTCCATCGAATTGGATCCGAGCTGAAGTTAAAGAAGACGAGCGAAGAAATTTGGAAAAAATATTTATATTTTTTTCAATTCTAGTCGTTATTATGATGTGTTTGTTTTGGCTTGTTTGTGAACTTGTGTCTTGCTATATCTTTTGCACTTTGTTTGCTTTGCTGTGCTTTTGGGGATGGGGTTAGTTTACTTTTTATTATTATTATTATTTATGATTTAGTTGTTATTTTGTTTAAGGTTTTCCTTGGGTTTCTTTTTTTACATCATTTTAAACCCACTAATTTTTCATTAATTTTTTTCAACTTGGCAGTGACCCTTTAAAAACAAATAAATAAATAAAAATATTTTGTTGTAATCATATTTTTTTTCAATAATCTTTCAAAAAGAAAACATCTTATGAATTCATGAATAAAAGTTTTTATACTATATCTTTTAATCACATATTACGGATCAACAACAAATTGGTTTAGACAAATTATCCTTTCTTAAATCTCCATCATTTTAAATATAAATATAAAAGAAATTTTCAAATGTTGAAATATTTTCCAACTTACTTATTTAACTTTTCTAATTCTTTTAGTATTCACTCTCTTTAAAATTAATTAACCTAAGTTTGGTCGGTTAACAGTTTTTAACTGATCTTAGAGGATGTTTTATCCCTTTCCTTTAGGATAATTAGAACTCTTACCTAGAATCACATAGGTTTAGTAAACCTTAGTTGAAGTCAATTTTAGCATTACTTAGTTAAATATTTAGGTGTCCTAATTCACCATAATTAATTAGGTGGCGACTTCTTGACTTAGTTAATAATTTAGAAATCACCAAAATGTTGTACAACGTTTGGACCTCGAGTTAAAATGGGGTATAATAGCTTGGCGACTTCACTGGGGACTTTAGGTTTTAAACCATAACAGACTTAGGTTAATAATTAAGTTTTTAACATTTGCTTGTATTGTTTTATTGTTTGTTTTATTTTAAATGCCAAAATGCTATACTTATTATGCTTATGTGGTATGAACTGGTTATTTGTTACTGCTTTATATAAATTGTTTATTTTTTATTGCTTTATATAAAATGTCATTTTGTTCATAATTCCTCCAATTCTGGAAATCTCACACTATCACACGTACACACGAGGTGTGTTTTGAGCACACACAAATTTCTTTCAAAATCTGAAAGTTAGGAGAGTTGGCATATGCGCGGGGTGACCGGATCTTTTTCCATGTTACTACGTAGCCTTCTCACTCGAGTTGTCCACTCGGGAACCTTGTGTCTAGTAAGCCAAATCTTATAAAACATAAAATAGAGCTAAGCCACCCCTTAATTTAAGTCATGCATGCATTCACCATAGGTGGATCGATCCCATGTATCGAATCCACATTTAAGAAATCCACCCTTTTGTCGACGGGTTTCACGACCCAACAACCAACAAGCATATTTTGTGCAACGTGATAATGATAGACAGATCCAAGCCTAATTTTGACATAGTTAGTTTGGAAATTATGTGTTCATTTTATTTCGATTTGTAATGTAGGATGAGTTCAGTTACCCAAGTGCCCAAAGTTAGGATGGTCAAGGGTTTCCCGCACAAATTGAGGACATGGTGGGAAAATTTCACTCCAACTGAGAAACTAGCGATTACAAGAAGGTTGGGGTGCCTCCCTCTGCTAATCAAAATCACCCTCGACAAACATGTGATTAGAGCACTAATTCAGTTTTGGGATTATCTGAAAAGTCATGATTGTTTCGAGAAGTCACAACCCTATGGAAAAGTCACAACTTATTGAAAGAGTCACAACACTTTGGAAAAGACTCAACTCTTTGGAAAAGTCACAACTCATCAAAAAATCACAACCCTTTGAAAAAAGTCACAACTTATCTGAAAAGTCACAACTAATCGGAAAAGTCACAACCTAAGTAAGGGATACTATAGTAATTTAACATTCAAGTAAGGAATTCATGCTTTTAAGGTAATATATATATATATATATATAGGTAATAAAATAAATAATTAACATAATTTTATGGTAATAAAATAAAGATTGACTTCTTAGTTGATATTCATATAAAAAACTACAATTATTTCATCCTTAGTAATAACAACACTAAGGGTCTCAAAGAACATTCTCATTGACGAAAGATCTTAAAGTGTCAGGAATAATAGTAGGAAACAAACCTTCTGATGTACTGTACTAGCATAAATCAAGTCATGAAAGGATGAAAAATAACCAACACATTTCCAGCACCATGTAAAATAACATGTTGGTGAAGTAAGCGAGATCGAAGTACTGCAGGACGGTACACTGACTAACTATGTATTTGATGAAAAATCCTAAAACATCTACAATTAATATAAATATATTCTTTTTTAGTTCCTTTATCACCACTCTTTGAAAATTGATGACATCCATCAATCTATTGTCATCAAACTTAGTAGCATGATTTTTAAGCATATACCATATTTTATCATCATATCATCACTTGGATTTGAGCTTGAGGTTTTACTATTTAGCTTTATTTTTTCGCTAAAGACTTGAGAGTAAAAGCTTTTGTTTTGCTTTTGCTTTGATAGGGGTGTTTTTTTCATTAAAAACCATTATTTTTTAGTCTTCAACACACACAAACTTCAGCCTCACAATACTCACATTTTTTAATAAGTCTTTTAGAATGTTCTCATTTTTAGCCAACGTATCAAATTGACAAACAGAGAAAACGTTATGAAAACTATCTCAATCTTAATTAATATCAATATTCAACAAAGGAAGAAGTTTCACTAATTGTCTAAAACACAGAACACTGAGCTCTCTTTAATAGTGTGTCTATAACAAACATTTGTTTACTTGTCAACAACTCATTAATTTTCTGTTATATGGAACAATACATAGTCAATGAAGAAGGAAGAAGAAAATATATATTCATGCTATATTCATTCTAGTGTTTCATTTGATTTAAATCTCTTGCCACCAACACTTTACTTTCTCCGTTCAGTTTTACATACATATCTATTAAAAAATAATTATTATCATGGCTATGTGATCATATTATAAGTAAAAGTGAAGATCTATTTTTGAAATAGTGAGTTTAACATCAAAACTAATAATTCAGTGGACTACTCTGATAACCATTGTTTTAGAAAAATTAGGTAGAAACTCCTTAGTTTGAGGGAAAAGAATAAAAAATAAAACAAAAAAGAAGAAATATCTTACCCAAATCATATGCCATTGTTCATATCTATTTAATATTATTGTCTCTTCCACAACTTTTCGTTACTGTTAACTCATGAAAATGGTAAGAAAAAATATGAGTGTGATTTGATGAATGATTTGCCACAATTTTTTCACCAACTCTTTCTTATGAGGCACCTCGTATTTCGTTGAATTTTTTTCAAATAACACTTGAGATTTTTTATGAAGAGTAGAGAACTTAAAGAAATTGTAGTTTAAAAGTGTGAGGAAACCCCTCTATTTATAGCTACCAAATAGTAGCATGAATAAGTGTTAATTGTGTCTTATCCGGAAAGTCAAAACCTTTTGAAAAAGTCACTACTTATCGAAAAAGTCACAACCCCTTGAAAAAGGCACAACTCATCAGAAAAGGCACAACCCTTTATAAAAGTTGCAACCTTTCGAAAAAATCACAACCCTTAGGAAAAGTCACAACTCATGAAAAAGTCACAACCTGTCAAAAAAGTCACAACGCTTTGGAAAAGTCACAACTCATATATATATATATATATATATATATATATATATAGTAATTATAAAGTTCATAAATTAACAACAATATGACAAATCAGAGAACA
>JAJOOE010003608.1:0-16561 GCA_036250405.1 Solanum raphanifolium
CCCAATTTCCCGTGATATTAATGTTTTGATTAATATGAAACAAAAGCATGTTGATTCTTTGCAACTGGAATTGTTTAGTATTAATATATTTGATACTTTGAAATCTACTAAAGTACAAGAAAAAATTAAATTGATTTCTGAACAAATTGCTATTGATATTTGTATTGATCAGCCTAGTGCTTTTTGGAATCGAAACAAGCATATTGTTACTCTTCCATATGAAGATGATTTCTCTGAGAATGATATTCCTACCAAATCTCGTCCTTGTCAGTTGAACACCGAATTGGTAGAATTATGCAAAAAGGAAATTGATAATTTGTTACAAAAGGGTTTGATAAAACCTTCAAAATCTCCTTGGTCTTATACTGCATTTTATGTTAACAATGCTGCTGAAAGGGAACGAGGTGTCCCCAGGTTGGTTATCAATTATAAACCTTTAAACATGTATTTAAAATGGATTAGGTATCCTATTCTAAATAAAAGAGATTTGTTAGCTAGATTTATGATGCCAATATATTTTCAAAATTTGATTCAAAATCAGAATATTAGTAAATCCAAATATTTAAAGACCATTCTTATAGAACAGCTTTTAATGTCCTTTTTGGACAATATGAATGGAATGTCATGCCATTCGGTTTGAAAAATACTCCATCTGAATTTCAGAAAATCATGAATGATTATTTCAACCCATATATGGATTTCATCATTGTCTATATCGATGATATTTTGGTATACTCAAAAACATTTGAAATGCATATCAAGCATCTAGACATTCTCAAGAAAATTGTTATACAAAATGGTTTGGTCATTTCTAAACCAAGAATGAGTTTATTTCAAACGGATTTTCGATTTCTAGGACATCATATTTGTCAAGGGAAAGTTACCCCTATTCAAAGATCTATAAACTTTGCATCAAAATTTCCTATGTTATCACCGGCAGGACTCAATTGCAAAGATTTTTAGGGAGTTTAAATTACATATCCCCCGTTTATAAAAATGTATCTCGCGATTTGGCCTCATTATACGACAGTCTAAAAAAGTATCATAAATCACCATGGAGTGATAGTCACACCACTCTAGTTAAACATATTAAACTCCATGTTCAATCTTTGCCTAGTTTAACTCATGCTAACCCTAATTGGCAGAAGATTATTGAGACAGATGCGTCTAACGAAGCAGATTAATCCCCATGACAAAAACGAATATTTGATCAGATTTCATTCTAGGAAATAGAGCGATGCCCAGAAGAAATATGCTACGGTGGCACATGAAATGTTAACCAACGTCAAATGCGTGTTAATGTTTCAAGAAGATTTATATAATTAGAAGTTTTTGATAAAAACTGATGCGTAATCTGTGAAGTATATGTTTAATAAAGATTTTAAACATGATGCATCAAAATTTATTTTTGCTAGGTGGCAGGCTCAGTCAGCTCCTTTTTATTTTAAAATCCATTATAAAAAGGGAGGTGATAATTCTCTTCCAGATTTCTTATCTAGAGAATATTTATCTTTATAATGAGTTTTCTTTTGCCCTTCTTTAATGAGAAAACTTTAATTACTATTTTAAAGGTAATACCTCTTAATAGAGATGTACAAGAATTTATTCTATGGAAAATTATCGATGATATCATTAGAGAAGATTACTCTATTCATGACTTTAAAGAAATCATTGATTTCGATGAAGAATATTATTACAGGGGCCTCTATGATGCATTTGAATAAAACAAAGTGTTATGTGTGCAGGATGGACCCTTCTTGGGTAACCAAGGGTAAAGGTAGAGGAAATAACACCAGAGAAGATATTGATGATATCAAAACTTATGAAAAACTACCCAAGAAAGAAATGATATTTCTTTTAGAAAACTCTGAAATACAGAGAGAAGAAGAACCCTGGAAGATATTCTAGTGTTACCTTGTTAACGGATTATATTTCTCGGGTGAGTCATACAAAACCCGATCTTATTATGAGACAATTTTGAAAAGCATCGGTAATGTTGAATTTCAGCACTTTTCAGGTTACAACACCAATGAGAATGTTTATAACTTCCCCAAAATGATAATTAAGAAGATTATATTTGTTGAAGATTGGGCTAACTCCACGATGAAAGAAAGGCATATCAGCCTGAACAAAGTCTCTATGAATTTCAGTTATTGGGACTATATTTATGCTTTTGATAAAGTCCTTTACTACAATAATGAGAGTAATAATCATACATGGTTTAAAAAAATTTGTGCAAAGATATTTGCAGAGCCAATCCCTAATTGGTTTCTAAATTGGTGGTCATACCACGATCCAACGACGAAAATTCTACCTGATCTATTTCTTAAATTATATAAAGAATGGATTAATGTATCGCCGGACCTAAACGAATTATACCAAACAGATCCTATCTGTTATATTGCACAAATTTATTTTTTCATTGAATTCTCTATCCCTTGGATTCATAAATGGACTCCCGAAGTGGGATTCATTGAGGAGCAAATTCTTTGTTTATACAGAACCTTTTTAAATAATTTTTGGGACAAATTAATGAATAAAGATCCCAAGACAAAGTCTCTATATGGACAAGAACTGTTGGATCTCATTGAAAAAAGGATCTAAGAATATTGCATCACTCCTCAAAAGGGAATTATCGATGATAGCTCAGTCAGGCATATTGCTCGAAAAATTTCCATTCAAGACGGAAATAAAGAAGAGATGATCAAAAACTATCTGGAAGAAGTAAAGAGAAATTTACTTCTCAATATCACTCAGTACGAGAAATCAGACACTTCTATGAGAAGTGAAACCAGCGATGATATCACAGAAGATATTCAAGAAGCTCAACCTGATGAGTCACACAAACCCACCTCAGAAGATATTCTGAAAAATGCAGAAGATTTCCTCCAACAACTAAAGAAAAAGGATAAAATGTAAAGCTTATCTCAACAAGAAAAGTCATCATCAACAGTAGATACACGGTTGATCAACAGTAGATATATTGTTACTGTACATATGGGACCCACTGATAAGGGACCCACAATTACTATACTTAGATTCATTTTCTTTCTATAAATAAGTTTAGTTCTAAGTGAAAGAGAGGCAGGTTGAAAACCACTCTCTCTCTCTCTAAATTGTAAAGCTTTTTAGTTTGTAAAGTTTGACGTTCCTAGATATTGACCTGAAGTATATACAAGTGGTATAGTTCAATCGTTGGCCTAGGAGTCGGCCACCTTTATAAGGTATAATTTATTTCTGATTTTATCTTTTAGTAATATTTCTCCGATCTACGCTGTGACTATCTCCGGCTAAAGGATTCATATATATGTCGGATATCTAACTTCGCTTTTATAACTACCTTAAAAGATCTAGACTTTATCAAAATATAAATAAATTTATATAAGGTTTCTTGACTTGGTTCTGAGATGGTGGTACAGTCAGATTCGATATTGTTTTCACTGGCTTTGTCATAGTGACTCCGTCTAGCCAGCCATGGTTCTAAGCCCGTTAAAGGAGAAAAGGGCGCCATATACCCGGTTAGAACTGCTTGACACATGGGCTCAATGAAAATATGTATTAAATCTTGACAGGCCCCTTGGTTGGGTAAAAGGATGAGATCCTTCCATACAATCATCAAACTATATAAAATTTGCATACATTTCGATTTGAATTTACACTTTGAGTTTAGATGCTAAACTAGATTGAAGATGACCACGCGGATTACCGCCAGTCTTCAGAGATCCTGTATATTGGTATCAGAGTCTAGGGACTTTCATGGTAAATATGAAATTGATGTGAAGTATACGACATAGATATGTTGTTTTCTTCATGGATTTTGGAGAAATTAGTACTAAAAGTACTAGATTGGAAGAGGTAGATATACCTCAAAACCTTGGTTTGTTAAACAAATGGACTATTCCAAAAATTGATATTAAAACCATTTATGATTATGGTTGGTTTGATAAAATTTCTCATAAACAGTTGATTAAAACTACTTAGCAATCTCTGGCGTTAAATTCATCTGAATAGACTATTCATTTGTTAAATAAACGAGGTATCGACTTATACAGACTCCAGTATAATTTCTTGCATATTGGCATGGTTCAAATTGTTTTTAAGCCTTTGACCCTTAAAGGGTTACTTGAGAAATTTTAAGCTGCTCTGCGTGATGCTAGAAATTTAAATTTTAGACAATCTTTGATGGGTATGATTGAATCTACTGTGGCATATGGTCTAGTTTATTTTAATACTCAGTCGAATTTGCAATTATCTTTAATTTATTCTAATATTCTTGATGCTTTAAATTTAAATGTTAAAACGCATGGTTATAATTATGCACCTGGATCTGAATTGCTTTGCTTGTCTATAGAATTTATTTTAAACTGCTTTCTACGTTAAACCCAAGATGTAAGTTATATGATACATTTGATCAAACTATTTTAGTAGAAACTAATTTTGCTAAATCTAAGGTCACTACTAGAAGACCTATAAAATAGGAAGAAATTAATTTTCCAACTACTTCGACTTTGGACTCGGTTATTTCCCCTAGTCAAATGGCTGATGCTGTTACTAATTCTGAGTATTCGCATATTACCCAAAATCTTGATGGTAGGATTTGTATGCAGTTTAATCATATTCCTTATAATAGACATTCATTTTCTGAAAGCAGATTGCCTGCTATTCAATATATTTCCCCTATTGATCCTGTGTATGGTCCGGCTCGAAATCGTGCTGCTTCTTTACATACAATTCCTTCAACTATTTCTGCGGATCAAAGTAAGAGACTTGTTAATAAAATAAAAATTAATCCTCGTTTGAATATTGTTTAAGCAAATGATATTTCTTCTGATATTTCTGATAAGGATATTCCTTCTGTGTCCGGAATATATTTTAATCCAAATGATACTTGATGATGGATGTACACCAGATTGATTTTAGTCCAGGTTCTCTAGCAAGAAAGTACATTCAAAATGAGGTTTTCAGTGATAGATGGAATAGTTTAAAACATGGTTTTTTGACACTTATAGTACCGATGATTTGAATAATATTTCTCAAGAATTTTATGAAACTTGTGCTCTACATTATCAAATTATGTATTTTGTACCTTGGTTTATAACCACTTATGTACCTTTATTCATTAATGTTCTTGAACGATCTTATAAATATGGATCTGGTAATACAATTAAGGTTGTTTATCCTCCTCAGTCATCTTTTATTCTACCTAATAATACTGGTACCACCCACACGCCAAACATATTATTTTCAGCTAAGTTTCATTCTCAAAAAGTTGAAGGATTTCAGTTCTTGATAGGTGTGTTCTTGAAGTTCATTCTAAATCTTGTTTTGTTGGGTTTTGATGAATTCTTGAGATGAAAGTGATTGTTTTGATTGATATTTTGAGTGGATTAGTGTGTACTTAGGTTGGGTAATTGAAACTAAGGAAAATTTGAGAAAAGATAGCGATGAAAAGCAATTTAGGATCAGAAAATGAGAGGCAAAATTTGTCGAACTTTGCCTGGGGAGAGGACGGCGCAGCGCGCCCCAGATGCTCCCAAGGGGATGGGGAGACACCCTGTAGTGCACCCATATGCACCCTCTGAAGTTAGAGGCTGGCGCCCCGCGCCCGAAATGCACTAGGGTCGCCTGCCCCCACTCATTTTCCGTTGGTTGTCCGGTTTGAGTCCCTTTTAAGTGTACTTTCAATCCCTTTGATTCTAATCACTTTAAAATACTTCCAAACACGTAGAAATCATTCATAACATGATCATATCCTTGAATTCATAATTCAAATTCAAGGTAAAGTTAAGAGTTAAGTCTTGAGAGTTCCTCCGATCATTTTGAGAGAGTCACTTTGAGTCCTTTTGTGGAGAATTCTACAACTTCTAGTAACTTGCTTCAAGACTCAGTAAGTGAGCATGAGAGTGAGGAGAATTTATTCATGAGCATACTTTTTCATCCAGATATCTTTCATATCATGAACCATAATTCTTGAATTCATAATTCACATTCAAGAGAGAGTTAAGAGTAGAGTTCAAGGAAGCCTTTGAATTCAATTGTGAATCCTTTCAGATCCATCATCAAGTTGAGTTAAGTTTTGAGTGAGTAAGTATGAGAATGAGAAGATTTGTATCATGAGTTCCATAATGTTATGTAGACCTACGAGTCAAGTTGTTCATGCCCATAAATTCCGCATGAACCCTATAAGTCGAGCAGTCTTGAAACGAGAGGTATCTTTGAGTCCTTGAGTTGAGTAGTTCATGTTCATAATTCCTCATGAACCTTCTGAGTTGAGCATTCTTTAAGTGAGTAGTATCATTGAAGTTCTTGAGTTCCAAGTATTGAGTTCTATCTACGGTTATTGAAAACCTTGCATTGAGTCGTTCATGTCCATCATTCGGCATGAACCATATTTTAAGAAGTCTTTTACAAATGTTTAAACCTTTTTTTAAGACTTAAGCTTTGTAGTTGAGTAAGAGTAAGAGTAAAGTTCTTTTTCTTTAAAATGATATATGGGAACTAAGTATTCCCAAGAATAAATGATTTCACATTTAAGATGAGAGGAAACTGAGATTTCCGAAAGAGTTTTGAGCAAGAAAGGGAACATCAATTCCAAGAGAGCTTTTAAGCTAAGTTTTTGAGTAATTATCTCAAACTAAAGAAAGAAGTTGTTTAAAATCATATGAGCTAAGTATATTTTTGGCAGTATATTGAGCATCGATGTGGGGATGCGAGTTTCATATTAACTCAAGTCTCCATGAAAACCATGTAGCCATCATGGGTAGAAAAGAGTCATGCTTTTTAGATGAATTCTTTTCGCATAGACTAGTGGATCCACTTAGTAGTTCAGGTCCTATACCACGGCAAGGTATAGGATGGCCCGGGCAGCGTGGGGCAAGTAACGTTGTATCATCGCTATAGTTCTTAAGTGATGGTTGTCGGTTCGAGAAATTCCCACAGCAGTAATTGCATGGTTACTCAAGTTGAGGTTCTGCTTAGTATGAATAGGGGTATGGGACTTCATTCATGCATTGCACAAGTAGACTTTGAGAGGGAGCATGGTATGTCTTTTATGAATTTATGATTATGAGTCGACATCATGTTTTAAACAGTTTTCCTTTTCTTTTTTCTTTTTATTTCACTTGTTTTAAACTGCTTAATAATGAAATGAGTTCAGTTAAGTATTCATGAGTTGAGTATCCAGAGTTGAGCAGTTCAAGTCAAGTATCATATCTTTGAAGTCGAGTATCTAATCTTTGAGTTGACTATCTTATTCTTGGGTTGAGTGAGTTGAGAAAAGGTAAGTATGTTTCTTTTTTTATCAAGATTCAAGCTTTTGTTTATGTTTTAGAATTCCCCTTACGTGCTCGTACATTCCACGTATTGAGCCATTTGGCCTGCATCTTCTCAAGATGCAGACACATGTATTCAGGATCATCAACATGAGCTTCATTGATACATCCGAGAGTTCGAGTTAGCTATGGTGAGCCTCCTTGCTTCTGAAGGATTTCATTTACTTTTCAGTTCAGTCAGGATGTCGTGGGTCTTGTCCCAACTTCCATCTTTAACAGTTAGAGGCTTCATAAATAGTCGGTATAGTTGAGAAGTCTGTATCATTTATTTTATTAAATGTTTAAAGACTTAAGTTGCCTATTTTATGGCGAGTTGAATATCATTTTTATATTTAGAGTTTTTCATTTGAGTTAAAGTTTTGTATTTCATTTTCATGAATTTTTATTCAGGTTTTAAGCTTTTGTATGCTTGAGTTAGCCTTCCGCTTGTAGTCAGCTAGGTGAGGGTTCGATTAGGGACCAGCAATGGTTCTCGAGTGCCGGCCACGTCCAGGGTGTAAGCTCGAGTCGTGACAAACTTGGTATCAGAGCACAGAGTTCAAGTGTCCTAGGGGGTCTATGAAGCCGTGTCAAGTAGGAACTTGTTTATGGTTGTGAGGGCCCCACTTCCATAAATGAGGGACTGCAGACATTTAAGGAAAGTTTCTCTTCTTTCATACTCTTAATCGTGCAATAGAGTTATGTCATAGAGATTTATTCATACTCGTGCCTTTCTCAGATTCATTCGACTACCTGACATACTAGAGGTGGTTGAAAAACAGAGTTAGTTCTTTGTCGATGAGTTGTTCTGAGCAAGAGTTTTGAGAAAGTCATGAGACTCTAGAGGGGCTTGAGAGAAGCGCATAAGTGAGCTAAGTGTTGACTTTCAGAGGAATGCACCCATATTCATAGGAATCGTGCATTTGAGATAAAAAGCGAGTTGTACTCTTTTCCTTAAGCGTTGTTTAGCTAAGATCCTTATGAGATGGTATGTTTAGAGCTTGGATATTATTCTCATCCAAAAAGCTAGCATGAGTTGCGAGATCATGAGTAGTAGTAGTGAAAGAGCCCAGAGTTAGAGGAAAGTATGTAGAGGTTTAGTAATCTTAGAAAGGGAAATAGTGATGAGGCAAGCTATGTTGTTATAGTCATGCACCCAGTAAGTTATTGATGAGGAGTTTTCCCTTATGGATAGAGTAAGAGTGTCTAGTCAAGATGAGATGGAGTATATATTTGTTAACCAAAATAGAGTTGGTGTCGATGTGCAATCGTATTAGAGGAGACTAAATTCATGCGTTGAACAAGAGAGCGGGGTATTTATGAAGTGATAGATCTAATCTAGGCTTATGATTTGTTTGAGAAGGTCATGATGTTCAGAAGGTTATAGAATTGATCAAGTAATGAACTATATTATAGTAGGTGAGCAATCGTATTGATATTCGGGTTTAGTAATAAACATTAAGCTTGAATTTGAGATGAGTGTCATGATCCAAAGAATGACAACATGAGGGTGATGATGTTAGTCTTGATATTTGATCTAGTAGACTTGACATAGAGTAGGTGAGGAATTGAGATGTTGTTGCAATAAATATGAGTAGTACCGTGAGAGATCCTAACCTTTAGATAAGGGCAGCGAAGTTTGGCTAAGTCTACAAGAGTAGCTAGGCATTAAGAGGTGTACCGAGGGGGTATGTAATAGAAGAGGTTAAGAGAAACACCGTAGAAAGAGGTCTTAGTACCTGCTTATTGAGAGTTCGGTAGTCATGAGATAAACTTCTCCCGAGTGTTAGAGTAAAAGAAGATGTAGACCAGTTAGAGATGATGCAATATGTCCATAGCTTTCAAGTGTCAGCTTTAGACCTAAGGGTGAGATGGCAAGATGAAAAATCAAGTCAAGTGTTTGAGAGAAGGATAGTGATGAGTTCCAAAGATTTTGGGGGATATCTTTCTAGAGGTCCTTTTAGTAATGAAGTGATGTTAGAAAGAGGAGGTTGATGTTCTTATCATGTTAGTGATGGTGTGATAATTCCATCTAAGGTTATTAAAATGAGGAAGAAGAGTATTAGGTTTTATTAAGAGAAATAGTTAAATGAGAGCCCTTAGTTGGATCTAAAGGAGTTGGTTAGTAGGAATTCATGGAGTTGTTCGAGTACTAAGCTTGAATGTGGTGGCAAAGAGTAATAGTTTTGGGATAAGATTCCTTATAGAGAGGTATAGAACCCGAACCTAAGGATTTGGGTTAAGCTTGACTATATAAGAGCATACCATTATACGCACACCTTAGTAAGAGTAACCCAGTTTAGTCGTCATTCGAGGACGAATGATCCCAAGGAGGAGATATTGTAACACCCTAGAAAAATTTTGAGCTAAGAATTGAACCGTCCTTCGTTGTGAGTAGGATTTAACCGAGGAATTAAAATTTGTTAAGTGTTAAGTTCACTAGATGTACCGCCTTGAGTTTCAAAAAGAACTAAATTGGAAATTGCAAAAATCTGAAATTTTGCAAGTTAAGCTAAGTATGAGTTTTGGATCGACTTCAAACGACCATAACTTCTAACTCAAGATGAGTTAGGTGTGATACCAGATACCATAGGGAATATATTTCAATTATCTTTCCAACGCCACCGAGTTTGCTCATTTTTGAGTTCGTATGAGGGAGATATGTGCATTCGAAGTTGGGCTGTCTAGATAAGAAAAGTCAAAACCGCATTTTAGAGGGGTATTTTGGTATTTTCCTTACCAAATCAGATTTAATTCATTTTTAGTAAGGTTTTAGGGGTCTAATCTGATTAGGTTCAGTTCTATAATCCTAGTATACGCCTAGGGTTTTAGTTGAGAGTTCATAAAGAGAAAAGAAGAGAAAAGAGGAGAAAAGAGGAGAGGATCAAGCGTTCGTCGGGATTCTTGTGTGTTGTAGCGGATTTTCGCCATGGGTTTGATCCCTAAGAGGTATGTAAGCTTCCATAGTGTTGGGTTTGTCCACCCACACACCAAACATATTATTTTCATCGAAGTTTCATTCTCAAAAGGTTGAAGGATTTTAAGTTCTTGATAGGTGTTCTTGAAGTTCATTCTAAATCTTGTTTTGTTGGGGTTTTGATGATTTCTTGAGATGAAAGTGATTGTTTTGAGTGATTTTTTGAGTGGATTAGTGTGTTCTTAGGTTGGGTAATTGAATCAGAGGAAAATTTGAGAAATGAAAACGATTAAAAGTGATTTAGGATCAGAAAACGAAAGACGAAAGTCATCAAACTTGGACTGGGGGGCGGATGGTGCGGCGTGACGCCCCTGAAGTGCTGCCATATACAGCCTCTAAATTTATGGGCAGGCGCCCCACGCCCGGAACGCGCCAGGGTCACCTACCCCCACTCATTTTCTGTAGGTTGTCCCGTTTAAGTCCCTTTTAAGTGTATCTTCACTCCCTTTGATTCTAATCACTTTAAAATACTTCCAAAAACCAAGAAATCATTCATAACCTTGAATTTATATTCAAATTCAAGGTAAAGTTAAGAGTTGAGTCTTGAGAGTTCCTCCAATCATTTTGAGAGAGTCACTTTGAGTCCTTTTGTGGAGTCTTCTACAACTTCTAGTAACTTGTTTCAAGACTCAAGTAAGTGAGCATGAGAGTGAGGAGCATGTATTCATGAGTCTACTTTTTCATCATGATATCTTTCATATCATGAACCATAATTCTTGAATTCATAATTCACATTCAAGAGAGAGTTAAGAGTAGAGTTCAAGGAAGCCTTTGAGTTCAATTGTGAATCCTTTGAGATCCATCATCAAGTTGAGTTAAGTTTTGAGTGAGTAAGTATGAGAATGAGAAGAATAGTATCATGAGTTCCATAATGTTATGTAGACCTACGAGTCAAGTTGTTCATGCCCATAAATTCCGCATGAACCCTATAAGTCGAGCAGTCTTGAAATGAGAAGTATCTTTGAGTCCTTGAGTTGAGTAGTTCATGTTCATAATTCCACATGAACCTTCTGAGTTGAGCATTCTTTAAGTGAGTAGTATCATTGAAGTTCTTGAGTTCCACGTATTTAGTTCTATCTATGGTTATTGAAAACCATGCATTGAGTCGTTCATGTCCATCATTCGGCATGAACCATATTTTAAGAAGTCTTTTACAAATGTTTAAACTTTTTTTTAAGACTTAAGCTTTGAAGTTGAGTAAAGAGTAACAGTAAAGTTCTTTTTCTTTAAAATGATATATGGGAACTAAGTATTCCCAAGAGTAAATATTTTCACATTTAAGATGAGAGGAAACTGAGATTTCCAAAAGAGTTTGAGCAAGAAAGGGAACATCGATTTCAAGAGAGCTTTTAAGCTAAGTTTTTGAGTAATTATGTCAAACTAAAGAAAGAAGTTATTTTAAAACATATGAACTAAGTATATTTTTGGAAGTATTATTGAGCATCGATGTGGGGATGTGAGTTTCATATTAACTCAAGTCTCCATGAAAACCATGTAGCCATCATGGGTAGAAAAGGGTCATACTTTTTAGATGAATCATGTTTGCATAGACTAGTGGATCCACTTAATAGTTCAGGTCTTATACCACGGCAAGGTATAGGATGGCCCAAGCAGCGTGGGGCAAGTAACGTTGTATCATCACTATAGTTCTTAAGTGATGGTTGTCGGTTAGAGAAACTCCCACAGCAGTAATTGCATGGTTCATCAAGGGGTTCTGCTTAGTATGAATAGGGGTATGGGACTTCATTCATGCATTGCACAAGTAGACTTTGAGAGGGAGCATGGTATGTCTTTTATGAATTTATGATTATGAGTTGACATCATGTTTTAAACAGTTTTCCTTTTCTTTATATTGCACTTGTTTTAAACTACTTTATAATGAAATGAGTTCAGTTAAGTATTCATGAGTTGGGCATCCAGAGTTGAGTATTTCAAGTCGAGTATCTAATTTTTGAGTTGAGTATCTTATTCTTGGGTTGAGTGAGTTAAGAAAAGGTAAGTATGTTTCTTTTTTTTTATCAAGATTCAAGCTTTTGTTTATCTTTTAGAATTCCCCTTACATGCTCGTACATTCCACGTACTAAGCCATTTGGCATGCATCTTCTCATGATGCAGACACATGTATTCAGGATCATCAATAAGAGCTTCGTTGATACATCTGAGAGTTCGAGTTAACTACTAAAAAAACAATGAATACCAACCTAAAAACTTCTGACCTCAAATGGAGGTCGGTAATTTCCGACCTACGGAGGTCGGTATTTACAAGTAGTCGGTTTTTATTTAAAATAAAGTGGGAAAACCAATTGTTTTCCCGAAAAAAATGAATTACGATAAAAACCGACCTCTTGATGTCGGTATTAAACAAATAAATAAATAACAAAATTTTATTTTTTCTCAATTAAATATAAAAAAACAAAATTAAAAAATATTTTAAGTTTTGTGTAAAATAAAAAAACAAAAAAAATTATAATACCGACTTCCGTATGTCGGTAAAATTAAATAGTATGTAAAAAAAAATTAATATAAAATACCGACCTCATGAGGTCAGTACTTTTATATTTAATTGAGAAAATAATACCGACATCAAGAGGTCGGTTTTTATTGTAATTCATTTTTTTGGGAAAATTTCCGACCTCCTGAGGTCGGAATTTGGTTTTCCTGCATTATTTTGCATAAAAACCGACTGCTTGTTGTCGGTTTTCATATCAACGTAATTTCATACTCTAAATATGGATTATTGATCTAACTTTCTATTTATAAAAGTATACAAAATTGTTGCACTTTTTTAAACAATTAACTATAGGTGTAAAATGAACTTTTAGTTTTATGCTAGCAAAATTATGATTAATAGGAATATTTTAAACAAATCGACCTTCGGATGTCGCTTTAATTAAAAGTAAATATTTTAGATTTTGTGTAAAATAAAAAACCAAAAAAATTATAATACCGACTTCCGAATGTCGGTAAAATTAAATAGTATGTAAAAATAAATTAATATAAAATACCGACCTCATGAGGTCGGTATTTTTATTTCATCTAATTACTATTAATTAAAGCGACATCCAGAGGTTGGTATTTTAATTACTTTTAATTAAAGCGACATCCGGTGGTCGGTTTGTTTAAAATGTTCCTATTAATCATAATTTTGCTAGCATAAAACTAAATTTTCATTTTACACCTATAATTAATTGTTTAAAAAAGTGTAACAATTTTGTATACTTTTATAAATAAAAAGTTAGATCAATAATCCATATTAAAAGTATGAAATTACGTTGATATAAAAACCGACAACAAGTAGTCGGTTTTTATGCAAAATAAAGCGGGAAAACCAAATTCCAACCTCAGGAGGTCGGAATATTTCCTAGAAAAATGAATTACAATAAAAACCGACCTCTTGATGTCGGTATTATTTTCTCAATTAAATATAAAAAAACAAAATTGAGAAATATTTTGATTTAATTTTATTTAAATCGTCTTCCGGAGGACGATTTTGTGTAAAATAAAAAAAAATACCGACCTAAAGAGGTTGGTATATTTAAATTATTATTTTATTTAAATAATATCGACTTCACGATTGTTGACACCCAATTTTGACCGACCTATAACCCTTTCAGAAGTACTATTCGATTAAATACATATTTTTAAAGAAATATTTTCGAGTTTAAAATGCTAATCGATTTTGTCTAAAAAATTATATATTTTAGTATGCATGATTTATAAAAATATTATTATTTTTAAATTATTATATTTATCGATAGTTAAACTCAAAATAATTACTTTACTTAAATATTTTAAAATATTAGATGTTTTTAATAATGTGTGAAAATATTTTAATATGTAGTATTTTATTAATCGGATAGCATTTCCTTATTCTTCCTCTAAATTATTTAAATTATAGCCCATTCTATTCCAATTTATTTCAATTCTAGCCCTCTTTCTATGCAATTCTCTTTCGATTTTACCCTCTAATTTCAATTTAGTCGCAATTTTAGCCCTTTTGCTCATTGCAATTATTTCAGATTTCATTCAAACTCATCCCTTTTAATCTTGACCACCCATCTCACTCCAAGTTGATCTCAGCCTTACATCTATTTTAAATCAATGGTCAAGATCTATTTTCCTATTTTAATTTACCAAAAGAAACCAACCCTAAACTAATTCATTCTTCATCTCTTTCTCCTTACCGCCGCCCAGCCTCCTCCTCTCTCTCATTCTCTGTCCATTTTCGGCGAGAAGCAGCAGCTGTGACCAGCAGCCCCGGAGCCGTCATCTCTTCTCCTCCCCTTCCCGTCGCCTCTTTCTCTCTTCTCCTCCGTCGACGATAACCAGCAGCTAGGCGACCTAGCGCAGGCAGCAGCTCCAGCAACGACCTCCGATTAGCAAGCATCCACCAGTGATTCCATGGCAAAGCAGCAGTGCCAGCGTGACCAGCAACTCCGGCCAGCGAGACACTGCGAAGCTCCAGCGCCTGCGAGCAACAACAACACCAGTGAACGCCAGAAGCTCCAGCGCCACCAGTCGCCTGTTTCTCCGGCGAAAACAGCAATCACTTTGCATAATTTGGATTGCTTAAGACGGATCTTAACTGATCCGTCCCAGGTACAAATTCCTTCACTTTAATTTTAAGAATGTCACTGGGAATATTGTAAAATGTGAGATAGTTGCACCTTTTCATTTTAGATTTCGAATTCTTACTATATGTGTGGGCTGCCTATTCTTGGAAATTATGTGTATGTGACCCTTAGTTTATAATCAATTATCTAGCATGCTATGGTGTTTGTTTGTGTTGAAATATTCGCCTATGTTGGTGTTCATTTTGAGGTTTGGATTAATTTGTGAATTCTTGACTGTCTGTATCAGTGATTGTTTATCAAGTTCAGCCTTGATTGAGAACCAGCCCGTTATTTTTCAATCAGCTCCTAACATTCTCTTTACCTTATTGAATCCAATGTAAAATATGTCCTAATTAATGCTTTAAATTGATCCTTCGGCTATATATATTTCGTATCAATTTCTAATTTATTTGATTGTATTAGATTATTATAAAATGTGAGCATAAATCTGAATGTAATTCCCACTTCCTTAAATAATTATGTCTATTGGTTTAACTATATCAATTTACTGTCTAAAATCATTCTCTTTGCTTGTTTTACATTTCTGACTATGGTTGATTGATTTTATTTACCTTAATTAAATAGGACTGATTTTATGTGATTATATTTGGTAATGTGTGATTGATATGATTCTGTTGGGAAGGAAATAATTTCTCCATAATTACTCTTAATTGATTCTTTTCCTTTGAAATCATGCCCTCTCCTCTACTATAAAATAAGATCTTTGTTTCATTCACTCAGTCACCTTTTGACACATACTCTCATGCTTACACACTCACATACTAGAACAAAAACATTCTCTACTCTTAAAAGGAAGTTCTTGCAAACTTCTTTGTTGTGTTGCTGTTTCGGGTTGGATATTGTGCTAAGTGTATTTCTTTGTTGATAAATAAATCTGCTTAATTGGTTAGATTTCTCACCTAATCTCTATTTTAAATTAAAATATTCGCTTTATAGTATAAGTGTTACATACCTTTAGTGCGTATGAATAAAAGGAAGCATCCAAATCGGTTCTTTCCTCCCTCTCTCTATGTTTGACATTAGATTTTTGTTATTCTGTATTTGCTTGAATTCTTGTGTGTGATCCTATTGATGATAAAATTGATTTTCTTGCAAGATCGATTTGTGTCTATCTAGTGTAGATACTAAGCTTTAATTTAGGAATAAAGTGTTTATTTAGCATAAGTACCAACACTAGTTGATCCTATTGACGACAAAATTGATTTTCTTACAAGATCGATTTGTGTCCATCTAGTGTTGATATTAAGCTTTAATTTATGAATAATGTGTTTGTGAAGCATAATTACCAACACTAGTTGATCCTATTGATGACAAAATTGATTTTCTTGCAAGATCGATTTGTGTCCATCTAGTGTTGATATTAAGCTTTAATTATGGAATAATGTGTTTGTTAAGCATAAGTACCAACACTAGTTGATCCTATTGATGACAAAATTGATTTTCTTGCAAGATTGATTTGTGTCCATCTAGTGTTGACACTTGACTTTAAATTTAGAAATAGTATATTTGTTAAACATAAGTACCAACACTAGTTGATCCTATTGATGACAAAAATGATTTTCTTGCAAGATCGATTTGTGTCCATCTAGTGTTGATATTAAGCTTTAATTTAGGAATAATGTGTTTGTTAAGCATAAGTG